>JAOZJS010000492.1:0-31489 GCA_025882695.1 Amerodectes protonotaria | reverse complement strand
ACGATGATTATTATTATTTTTTTATTTTGTTGTCGAAATGAAAAACAACAAAATTATCATCATCATTTAATTTTTTTGTTGTTTCGGTTACTTGTCGCTTGTCTTGTCTTGTCTTGTCGTGTCTCGTTGGTTGGTTGGTTGGTTGTCTGGTCGAGGTTGCACACACCGCACACCGTACATACCACCAGGAAAAATAACCACTCTACTGATTCGATTGTGTGTGTGTGTGTTGTCTCTCTCTTTCTTGTCCACCACCACCACCAGATGATAATGGTGCATGTCTCTATAATATCATCAACATCACCGACATCATCATCATCAATTTTTTTTGGTAGTATTTTGTGCCGAGAACGGTGGTCGTCGAGGTGGTGGTTTCGCGGTGGTGTGGATCACCATCGGTGGTGGCAATGTTGGATGATGGTGCCGTGGTGGTGCGGATGCCGGTATATACTTTTCTAGTTTTTTGCTTTTTTTTCAGAAAATCAAAAAAAAATCCAACAACAACAACGTTGGAATGAACCGAATCCCCTTTTCTTTCCGTCTCTCGCTCTCTCTCGCATGTCTTTGAGAGTATGTCTCTTTCAATAGTGTGATGGTGTGTGGAAGTGCGCTTATGTATCCGACACTCGCTCGCACCACACATCATTTGGCAATCCAGTCCTGTTTCTCGCTCCCTTTCTTCCCTTGCTGCCTTGCCTTTTCCAAGCGTATACTTTTTTTTGGGCGACTATCTCTCGCTCTCTCTCGTATTCTTCGTAAAAGAGTATACGCTTATTGGGAGAGTGCGAGAGGCACACAATGTACGGCAAGGTATATCTCCAACAGCAACAAGTGTATAAATATCTGGACAGGATTTTCAGTATTATTATTATATTTTTTTTGAATTTCAAATCGAAATATTTAGAAAAAAAAACAGGCCTCAACTGCTACAACTAGCGTTGGTAAAGCGAGAGCGAGAGCCGGAGTGTGTGTGTGTGCAACATGTGTGTGTGCAACAGGTGTCGGTGTGCTTACCTGCAGTACACGCAGGGGCAGCATAGAGCAACAAGTGCCGCCGCATACCTTTATCGGACGAACAAGATTTAGTAGGCTGGCGCTGCCTAGCTGTTCGGTTCGGTTGTTGGTTGGTTGTCTGCTGGTTTGCTAGGCGGTTGAAGAATTTTTTGGAAGAACAGAAAATGAAAATTATTATTAAAAAATAACAAAAAAAATAAATATTTTGCTGGATACTTTGTTTCGTCCTACCCGGCGCTTTCAAGCGGCTTTCTGGCTCGACTCGGACAATCTCTATTTGAAATTCTTCGAAAACTAGGTCTTGGAATGAAGGATAAATGGAGAAAAATAAGATTGATTAGACTGATTGATTGATGGATGGATGGTTGGATCCTCCATCTCCTCGGACTCTAGCCGGACTCCCGTCGGACTCCAAGATTCAAGAAGATAATCCAATGTAACAACAACAAAAAATTATGAATTATGATGTTTCTGGATGTTTTTGGGCGCCATTCTCTCTCTCTCGCCGGCGCCAATCTTTGTGCCGGTTTCGTATTCGTATTATTATTATTGTTTTATTTTTATATGTTTGATCCGAATCACTTTGGATTTAGATTCGGATCGGGCGTGTGTTTGTATCCAGAGAAAAGATCCCAACAAAGAAGCAATAATAATAATAATAATAATAATAATGATAATGGTGGATACTGGTGGAATGGAACGGAACGGATTGGAACAACAACAACAACTAGTTTTATCCATTATTATTATTATCATCGTCGTCGTCGTCTTCGGCGTCTTCGACGTTATTCGACATCTTAAGAAAATTGCGATGATGATGGCGGTGGTGGTGTTGGCCAAGAAACCAAGCAAAAAAAAAGAGCAGAACACCACCACACCGCCACCGCCACCACCACCAAAAAGAGACATAGCCAGACAATCAAGTTAATCTAGTCTTTGGGAAATTTATCGAATACGGTGATCATCGCCATCACCACCATCATCATCATCATCATCAATGGTCGACGTTTTTCTCCTGCTTGAAGCATGAAGCTGAAGACGTAAACGACGACGTCTTTGGCGTCGTCTTTACCTGGCCATCACCGAAATCGTTGGCTTATCAAACAAACAAATAGCACCAGCGGCAGCAACAAGGAGCTGGATGGCTGGATGGCTGGCTGATGAAAAAATAACCAAGACACACACACACTTATTTAGCCATCAAGCCACATTCTCTCTCTCTCTTCTTCATATGAAGTACAGAAGATAATGGAAGAAGATTCAAGCCTTGTTGTTCTTGAAAATTCGTTATTTCGTTTTCGTAGCTGGTTTCGTTTTATGGTAATTTCTGATTGATCTTTCCCTCTCGCTCTCTTGCTCTCTCTCGCTGGCTGGCTGGCTTGCAATTCCAAATGGTGTTCTTAGATCCAATCTCAACCTGAAAATAAATACCGTTGTTAGCAGTAGCAGCAGCAGCAGCAGCAGTGAATTCTTTCTCTCCCTCTCGTTTTTTTGTTTGTCGCGCCGATGCACAGCGCGAAGAAAGTTCGAAGTTTCGAAGTCTCAAAACGGACGAATTGGACGAATCTAAACGATAGTTAGATAGATTGGGCGTGTGTTCGCGGCGATGGCATTGATCATCATTGGCATTGATGGCATAAGAATATGACGAGGACGACGAAGACGAAAATGACAAGGACGAGAACATGATCATTTTGTTTTCATTAAAAAACCCGAACACAACTAAATCTAGATCGAACAGTCTAGATTGGTTTTCTTCTTCTTCTTCTTCATCTTCTTGTTCTTATTCTTGTTCTTGTTCTTCTGCGAAAAATCTTACCGATAAGCCCTCCACGCTCACATGAACATTCTTAATATAATGTGAGAAACAATCATCATCATCATCAATCCAAACCATTTGGAGCCAGTGAGAGAGAGAGAGAGAGGGAGAGATCCAGGGAAAATATATAATAATGAATGATAATAATTGATAATTAATCCTTAAAATATATCCTCTCGATATTTATCGGATTCTAATTTTATTTTATTTTTTCAATGACACACACACCGATAAAAGGGCACGAGCTGGCTTCGGATCGCCGCTCACGTAATCACACAATCAATTCCTCCAAATCATGTAATGTGAATTTTTTGGAAAACATCCACGACCACCATGGATTCCACGGAATCCGATCGTGTGTTTTGGACCAAAAATGGATCCCAAAACCGGAATTCCTAACCAAAAAAAAATAGTTGTTCCATTCCATTGTCTAAATCTCTCGGTAAAATATCTCCTAAAATATCTCACTGGCTGGCTGGCAGGCAACAAGCCAGCCAGACAATCCGACAGACAGGAACATGTCTGTGTATGGAAAGGCCAATGGCCATCTTCGGCGTGTGTGTGTGTGCGAGTGTATTCTAATCATCATCAGCATCATTATTGGCCAGCGTAGTCCACCCTAATAATAATAATCTTTGTTATAAGCTCGTTCTGTCTTAAAGCGACTAGTATTAGGCGACTTTCAAGCGGATTCAAAGGAAACACACACACAACAAAATCAAGATTAAGATTTTTTTTTTTGGTTGCGAGAGAATGTGCGTGTGTACCATTGGATTGGATTCACTCTAAGGCTGTGTTCTTCTTCTTCTTGCCCGACTAGGCGACTCAAGCCGCCTCTGGATTCAAGTGTCTTCAAAGAGATATATCAAGCGAGCGAGAGAGGTAGATTTATCACTAGTCAGACTAGTTGCTAGTTTGATGTTTGGATGTTGATGGTGGAACATTATCAAACGAGTTGTTTCACCTGTTTTCGCCCCCTCCCAATGTATCCATCTCTCTCTCTCTTGCTTTATGTAAGCGCTCGAGCTGCTATTCGACAAGCTCCTTTGTCCTTTTGCTTGAATCTTTAAATCATTCAAATACACACACACACGCAGCATGTTTGCTTTAAATCTAAATCGATCATATGGATCAATGAGATTGTTGTTGTTGTTGTTGTTGGTTGGTCCCCGTAAATCTCTCGCTCTCTCTCTCCCTCTGTGTCTATTCACCTTTGTTGTAGGTTTTCTCCATTCCTGCTTGGTCTACAGGGATTTCGTTTGTTTGTTGCGTTTCTGTTCTGTGTTTAGTTGTGAATCAATCTGTCTCAAAAATTAATGAAACAAAACAAAAGAAATACAGGTAGACAGAAGCAGCAACAGGTAGACAGCAGCAACAGGTAGATATTAGCAACAGGTAGACAACGATAATCAATGAAACGCCCGGATTGTTTCCATTTCCCAAGCACGGTCTTTCTCACACACAGCACGGCTTTGAAGCCCCAAAAACAGTATTGAAACAATAATCGACCAATCAATGGCCCGAACATCGCCATCACATTACATGATGTGTATTATTTTCGATCAATGAATCTCATTTACATGAAGATTATTATCATTATTATGATCTAGATCTAAACACACACACACACACACGGGCGTCAGCCGCCCAACTCTTTGAATCCACCACGACCAGCCACAACAAAATAAACTAAATGAACTAATTATCCGCCAAAGCGGAGCTAAGCTATAAACATTAATAATAATAATAAATTATTTGTTTTGATTAAAGGGTGTAATCATAATCATCATCATCATCCACATCCACATCCACATCGTCAACATAATCGATGTTGATTGGTAAAACAGACAGAACACAAACACACTTTTAGCTAAGCTCAACCTTTCCCCGAAGCGTGTAATCCAATAGGGATCATGGGGGCAGGGAGGGGAAGGGGAATGGGGATACACAATCCTGAATTCCATTACGTAATTTTTTGATGGTGTAAATGGACATTGAAAAATTGTTGGAAATCAAAATCAAAAAAAATAAAAAAAAATCGAACGAAACTGCACAAAACGACACACGCGGACACACAATATCAGCACTGCGAAAGAGTTAATTATCTTTGTATTAAATCTTGAATATTTTAACAAATCGAAACAACTAAAATCCTGATTTTTCTCAAAGGAATTTCACGCATACACATGCACACAAGCAACAAGCTAAATCACATTCGTTCGTTCAATTGGAAATTCAAAATTTAAAAATTCGTTTTGCACGAGCGCCATCTGGTGGCGACCAAGTTAACTATTTTGGAACAAATTTAACTACCCGAACAGCCGGGAAATTAGAAGATTTGCCGCCCGGGAATGTATTATGATGATGATCATGATTATCGTATCATTTAGCTACAAACACAATCTGGTATGTTTGTGTGTGTGTGTGCGTGCATGTAAATAAATAAATGGAAACACTCTCAAACCCTTGATTATCTTGCTTCTCTGGTATCCTGGTTTCCAGCAATTACTGCTATCTTTATTACGCCCGTTCGATGATCATTTAGAAAGAATCCAAAACATGCATTTTGAGGCTTTATAATAATAATAATGGAAGATAGCAACCCTTGATGCCATTATCCATTATTTCCATGGTCAGCTTTACGCTTTTGTTGGTGGTGGTGGTTGTTAGGTTTGGTGGTGGTGCGGATATCAAATCAAATCAAAATCGTTACTTTGCAACTGTAACTTGTAATTTTCGATGACACCACCTTACTGCAACAAGAGTGGGATAAGTGTGTGCGAGAGAGAGAGAGAGAGAACAGAATGCCGTCTTCCGTAACATCTTATTTTGATAACAACAATTACAAGAACAAGAATTAAAACCCGAAAAAAATCTCAACCAAACACACGTTTGTCACACCTAACTTAATCTAACCTCGATTCGATTAGATCCATTCGCGCACACCGACTTATGATTCGATTTTATTACCGCAGAATCATCATTCTCATTGCCACAAGCTAATGTTGGCGGTGTTGGTGTATTATTGCTATTAAGAGGAATCTAAGGATTCGCCGAAAGGGTTAATGATCTCCCACCTCCCCCTACTCCTACTCCTACTACTACTACTCCCACCACAAATAATTCCTGTAATTAGGTCATTGTTATAGTTTAAATAATAATTAGTAAATCGAATTAATCCAAGAATTTCGGTTATTTAGTTTTATAAAAAAAATCACGTTTTGTATAAAAATCATCGAACTGCGCTTGAAAAAGGTTCCGTGCGGCTAAACAATGTTGAAACAAGAAACGTGGTGTTCGGCAATACTTTCATTGCTTATATTCTATTTTCTATATTGTGATTATCAATTGTATAAAACGATCCAAAATGAATCCAGCAACAATGTAAGTCACTGATGTCTTCGATCCCAACTGAATTTCCTGATTTCCGGTCCAATCACCATAGATCATAGTGACGGTCAAAGCGGTGATGGTGGATCATGTCAATGCCTACATCATACAACCGCTGACCGAAGGCCTGGTGGAGATCACCAAGTTTCCCGTATATTTCCCGTTCATCACGGCCAACCACATTTCCTATTTGGGCGTGGTGTTTGCCCTGATCGGCGCCCGGTTGGTCATCAGCGACAATATCCAAGTAAGGCGTTTGGCAGTGATAGCATTCCTTTGCCGCCAGTACATGGACGAATTGGATGGTCATGTGGCCCGGTATCGTTTGGGCATCGACACCAAAAAACAAGTATCCATACACAATTCTAGCGGATATTTTGTCGATGGTATTTGCGATACCATCGGTACCATCGCTTTCTGGTACGGGGCATTCTGTTTTGCCTACAACCGTAGGATGCAGAACAAATTGAACGTGTTGAATTTGAACATCACCTACAAACCGTTGGAGAATAATGATCAACCGAATCCGAAAATTCGTCGCCATATTTGTAAATTTTATGTACTACTTTTGGCCCAAATCGGTTTGTCATCATTGTTCTGGAATTTGTTCCTGATCCAATATCATCAAACATTGGATCCAAGCGTTGCCGATGGTTTCAAGTATCGTACACCTTTGCAAGAGGAAATCTTCAAATCATCATTGATGTTCATGATCATGTGGCTTTGGAGATGTTTAAATCCGCATGCATTGTGCAATTATTTTCTATTATCCATTTGGTTGGATAAAGCCGACCACTATGCTAAATTGTCCAGCAGATATTGTTTCTATTTTATAATCAGCCTATCATTCTTGTGCTTGGTACATTTGACCGATATCAAATATCGTTTAGCACAAACCTGGTTCCAACAACCAGCTTAGAGCTTTTTGGCGCGCTTAGATCGGATTCAAATTATTTTTTTCTGTTCTGTTTTCTGTTTCGCTTCGTGTTTCTTTCAAAGAAATAAAATCATTGTTCGTTCGTTTTTTTTGAATGAAATTAAAATTTTACATTTTAACAAATCAAAATTCATGTTTCAACAAAAACGCCCTCCACCCACCAAAATGGGCGGTTACAATCGATGTGGGCGTGTGTGTATGTGTGATTAAAATCAAAATTCAAATCCATCATCATCATCAATCAATCAATTATATAATAAAGTATAGAAGTGTAGTTTTTAAATTTTTAAATTTTGTTCGAATGAAATCCATGTTGGTGGGTGTGTTTGCGTTTGTATGACGTGTGTGTTTCGCGGTTTTTTTTAAAAAGACTAGAAATTTTTTTTGACGATATTCAAAATTCAAAGATTATTCAAAGATTCTATCAATTTTTCGACAACTTGGAAATGACTCGAATTAGCGCCGCATTCTCATCCTTCAATCGCATATTATCCGCTTTAATATCGTTCATTGATTTAAGCTCTTCCTCCAGCTCGCTGATGGTTCTTTGCAACGCCCGTTTCTCTCTACCAAATTCTTGTTCTCTTTTCTTATCCGCTTCTTCCAATTCTTTGATTCTCCTCCTCAATGTTTCATTTTCTCTTAACAATTGTTTGCATAATTTTTTATAATCAATATCATCGGATGAAATGTTGGTGATATTATTGCTGATATTGCTGTTGGTGATGGACGATAATGATTCTTTAGCATCGATCTCGCCGCCGCCGCTGCTATTATTATTCAATATATTTGATACATTTCTATAATTGTTGCCACCATCATTACTATTATTGTTGGTTGTATTTTTGGAAACAATATCCGATTTTTGATGGCTATTATTATTATTTTTGGTATCACCACCAACATACGATGATAATGAATTGACTGAGGATGCGCCGGAAATGTTCGTCGTATCATCCGTATCTCGATTGCTTTTGATCGAATTCAATGATGATAATGATGATGCATTGGACACTGGACGATTGATTCTTGATGATCGTACTTGACTTACAGGCGTCTAAAGAGCGAAAGAAAAAGATGGTTAGAAGATCCAAAACATCAAAAAAACATCGAAAACTACGAAAATTCATCAAACGAATCATCAACAACCCTGGGGGGGCACCTACAGAATACAATTGTGAACCAATCGAATTCAGACTATTTTGGGACGAAGATCTCAATCTATTAGCAACCGACGATGATGATGGTTGCTGAGAGCTACGTCGGCCATGCGGATTCCTCCGATGGCTAGATCCCAAACTATTATTGTAGGCCGAGGCCGATGCTGCAGCCGATGAAATATATTGATCCACCGATGGTGAACCACCACCATAGGTCAACGATGTCAACGATCTAGAAATTGGGCTAGCACCGGATAGTGATGAAATCCTGCTACTGGTGGTGGATGGTTTCGATCCTATGCTACTGGTGGTCGATGATAGCCGTGGATTATATGACGACAATCCAGATCGTCTACCCAGGGATCCAAAAGACATTTTTTCACGAACACACACACACACACCACTAAACTGTTTACAATTCCAGATTCGAATGGCGCCCGGCGTCAAAAGCAATGCGTACTAAACATTTTCAAATTGCAATGATTTCATTGGAATGAAAACATCCCACTTTCTCTCTCATCATCATCTTTCTGCTTTGCTGTACACGCGTTCTTTTTTTTCGGTTCTCATCACCGAGCCGAGAAAATCGGGCAAGAAAATTAAATAGAAAACATGATCCAAAAATAAATTCCCGACCATCATCTGTGTACGTCTCTCGCCCCCTCTCTCTGTGTTATTGTTGCTGCTGAATAACATGAATTTCATTCATCCTAACCAGCGCCAAAACACACCGCCACACCACACACAAATACATTCAGAAGAAGAACAAGAAAAATTGTTGGCTCAAATGAAAATATTCTGGGCAAGAATATTCTTCTTCTTTTTCTTCTTCTCTACTTTCATCAACATCATCATCATGTTAAGATTCGCTAACAGTAAGCTTATTCTTCTTCTTAAAGATATTCTCCAATAAAAACAACATATCGAGCTTCAAAGTATTTAAGCCATTGTGTAGGTGTGGATGTGTTAGATTTTGTTGTTGTTTTTCTTACGGCTACGGGTAATTCTAAGGATTCTGAAGAAGAAGAAGAAAATGATTTCTAAAAATAACCGTGTTTAATTAATTACAATACCCAATATTAGAATCGAAACATTTTCTCAAATCCCTCCAACCCACCAACCCCCAAAAGATTGACAACCACCACCACCACCACCATCAAAGAGAGATGGTTATATAGCTCAATGGATAATAATAATAATCGTTTGATGGCAACGAAAACACCGAAACAACAATGGTAACCACCACGCTCTCAATATATTATTACTTACACTAAGAATAACATCGAATGCTGCATCAATGTTTTCACTGGCAAGCGGATTGGCCGTATCCGACAATACATCTGGCGAAAGGACATGGCCACTGTCATCTTCAATACCGGTGGCACGACGTTTTATTCGCCGTTTTCTGGCAAACTCAGCCGGCGTTGTGGAACTTATCTTCATGGTAACCGTTGGTGGCGGTGTTTCCGGTTCGTTTGCATGCGGCGCGATGACATTGTTCGGGGTGGTGGTGGTACCATTATTATTGTTATTGGTATCATTGATAGTCGATGATGAATTTTCTGACAAATTGGTTATTGGCTCGACGGCCATTGTTCTGTTCGGTAATGGTGGTTTGAATGGAAATGATGATGGTTTGTTGGTATTGTTATTACCACCATTTAAATTAGCATTTGAATCTTCATCATCATCATCATGCGTTATCAAATTTGTATCCTCATCGGTGGTTTTAATCGAATCATTAACATTAACATTATCATCGGTGGTCCTGGTCGATCCAGAT
This sequence comes from Amerodectes protonotaria, assembly GCA_025882695.1. Taxonomy (NCBI): domain Eukaryota; kingdom Metazoa; phylum Arthropoda; class Arachnida; order Sarcoptiformes; family Proctophyllodidae; genus Amerodectes; species Amerodectes protonotaria. The sequence continues at coordinate 21,386 of JAOZJS010000492.1, read as the reverse complement.
TCGGTGAAACCTGTTGAATTGTTTTGAGCTAAGTAAGCCAAAACAACAAAAACAACGAAAAAAAATTTCAATACAACAGTTTTGATTGTCGGAATATCATCATCTGCACTTACATATTTCCATCATTTTCAATGCTTTTTCCAGGTCCTCTTTTTTCACACCTTGCGTTGATCGTCTTGTTTCTCTTTGGCGTTTGGCAAATATCTTCCTCTGTGTTTCAGATTCTTTGGCAATCTTCTCCTTCTCTTTGTTCACCTCGATCAATTCAATGAATTTGGGATCATTTTTGCACAATTCCAACACTGAACTAGATATAATATTATCACTGGTTTTTTCAGTCAACAGATCCGGATTGGCTCCATATTTAAGCAATGTTTCGAATGTTTCTGGCTGCCTCCAAAACGCGGCCGCATGTAGGGCAGTATAACCATCGCAATCACGAAATGAATCGAGATCAAGTCTTTTGGAGAAAACGATCAAAAATTTATCCAATGCATCATTGTAACCTTTTGCAGCGCAAACATGTATTATGGTCGCTCCAGATAATGGATCTCTGGTTCTTTCAATCTCACACTTGATATCAATCGTATTACTAGACTTGATCCATGCATCCAAGTCACGTTCTATTGCTTTCAGTTCTTGTTGCCGAAGATTTTTGAACACTTCTTCGGTTTCATCATTCTCCTCTTCATCATCATCTATATCGCCGCTAATGGTTATACTGGAACGTGTCCTATTGGTTGTTTGTTCACCATTTTTCAATATTCTTGCCATTCGATTACGAATGTAATCTTCACATTCTTTCGTTTCGGCAACATCGCATGCCAATTCATTGTCACAATTCAATGCGAACAAATCACATTGAGGATTTGAGACCAATATTTTGACAATATTTAGATTACCACAGCTAAACGAAACGAAACAAAAACATTGATTTAGAACAGAATTCGAGAAACAAACACACAACAACATACTTGGCACTGGCATGCAATGGTGTCCATCCTTCATTATCTTTACAATTGATGTTGGCTCCTTTGGACAGCAGCCATCTAACAATTGGCTCATTATCATCGATACAAGCTTGATGCAATGCTGTCAATCCATCACAATTGGACACATTGACACCGCCGGCTTCTCGCAATTCTTTTAAGCTCAATAATCGTTCACATTCTTCAAAGTCTCTTTGGGCACAGGCCGACAAGAACAATGTGGTCGGAGAGAAACAAACTTTGGTGGGCGTACGAGATTTTTGTGTTTGCAGATCTTTTTCATTCTCTTCAATCTCTCTCCATCTACGCAATTGTTGTGCACGTTTATGTAGAGCGGTTTGATTACGATTCTGATACGAACTTAATGAATCAAGATTCGCCGTTAATGATGATGATGATGATGTTGGTTGTTGTGATGATTGAAATATCAAATTTGAATCAAATGATGATGACATGGATGATGAGGTGAGGGAATTCGTTATCGTCATTTAGTGATTTAGGAAACATTTAACAACAACAACAACAACAAAATGTACAATTTTCAAAGATCAAATGTAAACAACGACGAAGACGGGGCAACAAAAATTAATGCCAAAGATGCAAACTGTGGTCGATATTCGCGTCGTGTTTCACGTCAGCGCATCATCCAATTATTGTTGTTGAACAGAACAGAATAGAATTGTTGCTGGGCGGATTCTTGGGCAATGAAGAATTTCAACCAGAAATTTTTTTGACCCCGTGGTCATGATTTTTCTTCTTCTTCTTCTTCTTCAATCAATCAAAATGGATTATATCCGAACGAAAACAACAACAACTACCATTGAGATGATGATGAATGGTGTGGCAATGGGCTTCGAGAAGGCAGAGAAACAATGTAATGATTTTTTTTGCTTTTCGTTTTCAAAAACGCAAAAAAAAACAAAGAGAGAAATAATAAGAACAAGAATTCACCAATAAGATTTAACCATGAGGATTCCTTTCGGATGTTTCTGCTGCTGTTGTTGATGATGATGCTTGTTGCTTCAAGATGATGATGATGATGTTTGTTGAATTATATTGAACATGTTGTCGATTCTTGTGCTTTTGGCGGTTGCTTCTTCTTCCTGATTTGCTTTACAATTACATTTTTGCACACACGGAGCATCACAAGCGAAAATCGCACACACACAGAATCGGATCTGGATTCTCTCTCTGTCTCTCGGTGCCTTCCTCGCCCAATATTGAACGACGATGATGATAATGATGATATTATAGCACACACAAATGGCTGGTTAGCTGGTTGGTTGGTTGGTTGATTTTTCGGTTGTGTCGATTCTCGCTAAATGCTAAATGCATGTAAAATGTTGTTGTTGTTGTTGTTGTTGTTGGTAAAAATCGTTGTTGTTGATGTTCGATGCCACTGCTTCAAGACACACACACACACACACACGTTATTGCGCCAGGCAATCATTTTTCTTCTATTCGCTCTCTTGTCTATCTCCTTCGCTCTCGCTGTGTGTTTGTGCTTGATGGCCAAACACACACCATTGTTATGATGATACACCATTGTGCGTGTGTGTGTGTGACTAGTGTTGTTGTTGACTAGTGCTGCCACCACTCATCAACACAACACTAGTCACACACACTGCACAGCTCTGCGCTTCGGATTGCAGCTTTGAAGAGCAAAAGCCCCGCGCTCACGCACGCACATTCACAGCCCCAAAACCTAAAAGCTAAACAGAACAACAGGCGCCACACACGGATATTATTGTTATGGTTGAAGGCGAAACGAAAAAAAAACGGGCGTCATATCATCCACCAGAAGCAGCATCATCAGTGGCAATAATACCAAGAACTACCAAGAATCAGAGCCAAAGCTAAAGCTAAACTCTAAACAGAAACGAAGGGAAACACGACAATATTCATGATGATCTTTTTATGGAATACAAGCGCACACACATTTCGTAGACACACACACACACACAGACACCATCTTCTTCATCATTATTATTATAAACAATAATGATCATCATCATGATGATCAACACCCCGAAGAGAGAAACCAACAACTCTTTCGCTCTCCGTGTTTCTGGGAAATATATAAATTCAATCATTATCATCATCGTCATTTTCTTTGGTGGTGTTTCGTCTTTCAAAATGATTTATATTTCCATTTAATACCAAGTTTTCAGACATTTTTTTTTGTTGGCTGACAAAATGATGAATTTCTTGGTCGAAAAATATTATTTTCATGGAAAAATAATCATTGCAAAACATTCAAAACGCGCGCAAAAAAAAATTTGAAATTCCCGCAAAAACCATTGAACCACACAGGGCTGTCGATAGATGGCGCTAGTGCTGCGGAAAAAAGTGTTCGAATTGACAAGACTTCGAATTCGAATTGTTGTTGTTATTTACCGAAAAATAGAATCTTTCAAAGTTCGATTAGAATGACTAGCTACTTTTATATAATTATTATGTGAAATTGTTTTAAAATTATTGGATTTTTTCAACAAAAAAAAATTCAAATTAATATGAACATTTGGAAGAAATTTTCTTCTAGAAATTCAATTTAACCGGATATTGCCCGGTCAAACAAGCAGTACAATGGCCAACTTGATTTCTGATCTCTTCATTCGTGATATCTTTGTTGGCCGCTCTTAGCTGTTCTTTGATGTTTGATTGGACCGATTTTTTCAGACCTTCCACCGACAGATACACCAAGGATGCGGCGCCTGAACAACGATGATGATCATCATCATCAGAATCAAATTCGAACTAAAACAAAAGATAATTACCAAGCTGCTGCGACAATTGGTCCGCTTGAAGATGGTTGGCAATCAGCTCTTCTTTAGTCGGGATATTGATGCCCATGTAGCAAGGAAAATGGAGCGCTGGTGATGCGATCCTGTTATTGTGGGCGTGTGCGCATGCATGTGGGTGCGTATCATTCGATGAAATTCGAAATTAAAAATTTTAAAATTAAATTTTAAAAAATTCCTCGTCAAGCTCATAAACATACCTGATGTGCACTTCTTTGGCACCTGTTGAATGATGATGATGATGCAAGATCAGAAACACAAAAAAAAATTCAATGAGATTTGGTTAAAAAATTGCTGCAACTATTGCGCATGCGTAAAGACAAAATTCGAACAAAAGTTGCAAAAAAATCGAATACTAACCAGCATCTTTGAGCAATCTGATCAATTGTCCGATGGTGGTACCGCGTACAATCGAATCATCAATCAGTATGATCGATTTACCAATGAAATTCATTGATAATGGACCGAATTTTTTGGCCACCGCCAAACGTCTCAATCTCATGGATGGTTGTATGAACGAGCGGCCAACGTAACGATTTTTGCAAAATACTTCAACATAAGGTAAACGAGATTCTTGTGCATAACCTAATGCCGCCGGTATCGATGATTCTGGTACGGCCGCAACGATCAAATCCGATGTTTCACCATTGGATCTGACCACCGGTGCTTCAATGGCCAGTTGTTGGCCACATTTTTTCCTCACACTATATACCATTTGACCTTCCATCATTGAATCCGGTCGGGCAAAATAAACATATTCAAATATGCAGAATGCAGGCGAAGGACCTAAGGAAGGGGAACCGGGGAATACAAGGAGAAAACTTTCATGGTACAAACCAGCCAATTTCAAAATCAATCAATCAATCAGATCAATCATACTATTGGGCCTGGGCACCATAGCCAATGTTCTTGGTGGATTATATTGTTCCAGTTTGACAATCTCGCCGGGCATTACATCACGAAAGATCCGAGCACAAACCGATGGAAATGAACAGGATTCGGATGAAACCACCCAACCTTTGTGAAAAGAGGGCGTGAACCAAAGTGGGTGGAGCAATATTAGCAACAAGTTCCAGCAAGTGAAATATTTTATATCAAAAAAAATATATTTACCATCAACATTATTGAAATCATCGATTTTTCCTAGTGGCATGTTGGGAGGGACTATAATGGGTACGAGGATGGGAGGCGGGGCAAAAGACAATCATGCGCATTATCATCATCATTTTCTTGCTTGGTTGTTCTCGCCTACCTAAAGCGCCCAGACATAGTGGGCGGTTACCAAACGGATCTCTGATTGCATAAATACATTCATCATGGAGAATGGTCAACGAATATGATAATGGAGTCAATGACATAAGCTAGAAGAGAGCGAGAGAAAGAAAAAAAATGGGAGGATTCAGTATGGTCACGTGATATGATAGCGTTGCATCCCCCAATCCGTTGCATCACTAACATGCAATATACGTGCAACAAAATCCGCTTCCTTTTCCGTTATCTGCGTTGCATATGGTGATGCGTTCGTGGCGAATATTTCCGGTGTTGGTGGTTGGCTCATCAACAAATCTTCCATACTACCACCATGGTTGGAACGTATTTTATATTTAGTATTCATATAGTCTATTTTGAATTGTTCCGGTGGTTCCATTGAAAGCGCTTGGGTTATCAGTTCGCTATCGCTTCCGGTGGACAATCCAACACCATTGGCCAAAATCCGTTCCCTAAGCCGATTGGAATTGACCAATTCACCATTGTGAGCAACCGCTATCGTACCATAGCTGGTATGTACCATGAACGGTTGTACCAGTTGGACACAATCCGCTCCGCCCATCGTTGAGTAACGGGTGTGGCCAATGCCCAGATTACCTTTCAATGTCATCATAACGTTTTCGTTGAATATTTGGGATACCAAGCCCAATCCCCGGTGTACGGCCAATGGTTCTGTAGTAGTAGTAGTAGTAGTAGAACATTTTCATTGATTAGTATATCCGAGTAAAATTTTTGTGGGTGTGGCTATGTGGGTGTGTATAATGCTAATATATGTCCATACCGTGTGTCCATTTGCAGGTGATCATACCGGCAGATTCCTGGCCTCTGTGATTACGGTACGAATGAAATGATATTGAAATGATTATCAATCAGTGATTCGCGAATGATAGTTTCATGGTAGGCCATAATCATGGTTAACCAATCGCGACCATCCGCCCGCCCGCCCGCACACACACACACACACACACACACACCGACAGTAGACCTTATTTATTTTGGCTACCGAGACCGGATAATCGGTGATACGAACACGAACGATATGGATCGTGTCATCCATTTGAGGATAACGATGGTTGCAATCCAAACCACAACAACAACATCGATCCGACCAAGACGATGATGATGATGATGACAACATCATCGTTGATCCTCCGGCAAGCAAATATGCAAAAATAACAAATCAACCAATCAAAAATCAAAAAAAATTGATATCAAGACGACGACTAGAAAATCAGCTCAGAAAAAAAGCTCAAAAATCAAACGATAGAGAAGAAGAAGAAAATTGATTGAATTCCAAAGTTCTCGAAACAAATTTCGCTTGGAAAAACCTGATACGAACAACATGACTTGATGGTATTGATTGATTGATTGATTATGAAACACACAAAAGAGCTGATGAAACACCACAAGCACATTACAGACCTATGTTGAAGACCGACAAGGCCCAGACAAATAATATGGGCCACATCCAGATTGGTGGGCCATTCACCGCTGGCAATACAGCCAAACACACCACATTTGTCCTGTAATGATCCCAGTCCATCTTCAATATCGTTGTTGTCCAATAAATTGTCCAACACATTGTTGTTCGGTTCGGACGCCATGCTTTTGGATCACAGTAAAACAATCAAATCAAATCAAATCAAATCAAAAACAAGAGAATCCGAATTGGAAGACCGAAAACCGTTTTTGCTTCGGTAAAATCCACCAAACACGCATTCAACAAGTAGTTTGTTGCACTGGAACTGGAACGTTCCAATTGGAACGTCTTGTTGATCGAACGTTATTGTTGTTGTTGTTGTTGTTGTGTTCAATGTGTGAATCACCCGCACACCCTCACACCCGCGCACACACAATCCAATCACGACCAGCAAGAATTAGCCACGACCATACCAAAGACAAACATTGACAAAAGTAGAAAACGAGAGACACGAGAAAAAATGAAAATGATGAAATTGGTGGCCAAATAAATTAAGAAAGGCTAAAACAACCCGAACCCGAAAGTTTTCTGTGTGTGTGTGTGTGATGATAAAATATCGAAGTTTTCAATATTGAAAAAGTGGTAACTATGGTACGTGGTTCTTCTTCTTCTCTTTCTTTCTCTCTCTCTCTCGGACGATGATAACCAAGTTAATAGCAAATACTGAATAGCGCAAAATATTCGCTACCTACCATCAAATAATCATCATCAAAATCAAAATCGAACAAACCACCACCATCCTCGTTCCGTAATCTCTCTCTGTGTGTGTGTGTCTTGCCATTGCTTCTGGTCTGTGCTGTGAAGATATTATAGATGATAATATTTTCCAAAACAAAAATCAACCAACCAAATGCAAATCAAGAAAGTGAACAGACAACAACAACAACAACAACGAAAAATTTGGACAAATTTTTGGCGTTTTCGAGTTTGTTTTCTAGGACATGACGCCAGAAATTCGAATCAAGCATTGTGAAAGCAGCCAGAACGGGAGCTAGCGAGAGAGAGGGAATGTGGTGTAAGCCCTTTTGAATCATTTTCTTTTTTTTTTAATAATTTCATTTACTCGGCGTCTGACGCCAGCAAAAGCATCTCGATGTCTCTGTCGATGGCAGTGTGGCAGCAGATAACCACTAAACACTACATTGGATCACATGCAATGGTCAATAACATCTTCAACCAATCACTGTTTCGGATCATTGATGATGGCGATGATGATGGAAACCAGCCAATCTCTCCGCATCTTCTCCAAGCATCCTTCAAAAGCAATCCCATTAACATCGGCAACAAACAATATTTATCAATGTTCAGAAATCGAAGTTTTCCCTCCGAGATATTTTCTCCCTCAAATGACTTCGTTTTTTCGTTTTTCAAAAACAAAAATCAAAAAAAAATGAAGAAAAGTAACCTCTTAAATTGAATTAGATTAAATATCTTGTGCTACAATGCCACAAGGTAATGGTGGTGGATACACAGAGAATCGCATATTGATCTTGGGCGCGCGCTTTTCCATTTGAAAACAAAAATCTGATTTCAGCGCCATCTATCGTTCGGAAAAATGCAACAACCAACAACCATGGGAGGAGCATACAACATTTCCAATTTTCGCTTTGAGCGCCATCTATCTACTAAAAAATGCAACAACCACTATAGGAGGAGCAAACCCCTCAAAAAAATCAAGAAAATTTTCTACACATTCTCAGCACATTGGACCAATCAGAGAAAGGAATACAGCTTCTACTGTTTATAGTACATCGCGTCATCAGGTCAAATAATCACACTAAACCAATCAGAGGGGAGAACGCTTGTTATAGGCGTCAAACAAGCACAGACTTGTACTGGTTAAAGCTGAACGCTTTTCATCTGTGTATAGTGTGTCTCGTCACCGGGTCAAAACATCACTGTGGACCAATCAGAGAGAGGCGAACGGTTGTAATAGGCGTTAAACATGCACAGACAAGCGCAGGTTTTGTTTGATCGCTCGGTGATCGCTTTTCATTGGTTTATAGCGCGCGAAGCAGGCGTGGGCAGGATCAAGCGTACGCTGTACAGTCCTTCGGCTTGGGCAAACCATTTTGTTTTTTGAAAATTTAAATTTCAAAGAATTTCCCGCGCTTTTTGAAATAATTAACCCTTCACTTACCATAAATCGGATATTTTTTATCATTTCATTATTATATTTTATTTTATATTATTTCATTGGTGCGGTTATTATCTAACATTAACCGGTGGTATGGCAACAATATAATTTTTCTTTGATTACAAGATTCAATTACACGATGATCCGCAACACCCGCCGCACACACACTTCACCACACACTCCAACCTGCTCCAATACACATTTCAAATATGATTATTATTATCCGTATCCCAGCTCATTCTATCCAATAATAATAATAATAATAATCGTCTAGTATAGAGAGGCTGGCTGCAATAATCCAAGCATCATCATCCAAAATCAATGCGTTTGGGCACAAATAGTCACTCTGTTCTCCTCAATCCTCAATTCTTCCGGCCGGGGGTTAAATCTTCACATTCAAATTGAATCCATTTTAGCCACCATCATCATCATCGTGGTGGTGAAGACCTAGTTTGCTTTTCGTGGTAATTTTCGCAATTGTAATGATGATTCGACACATCTTCTGGATGCAAACCACATGGTGATGATCTCTCGCCTACCACCATGCGGACAAATTTCTCGCTCTTCAGTTCATCGACAACAACGGTTATTCTTCCAAGAATCCAAAAATTCGAATCCGCGCTTCCAGGTTCCAGGATCCCAGGTGACCAACCAACCAACACACACCGATCCATGATCGATCACCATGATCATCGTGTATTGATTTGTTCCCTCCCCCTTGCATTTTCCATTTAGTTGTTGTTGTTGTTGTCACTTCACGCCCCCTTCCTCTTTCTCGCTCTCGCTCGGCTGTCCGTCGCAACAAATATCCATTGCGGCCAGTAGTTCCAATTGGAACAACGCGCGCTGTGTGTGTGTTTGTGGTGGTTCTTGCTTGTTGGTTGTTGTTGTTGTTGTTTTATTATTATTCTTCTTCTTATACGAGGCGCGCCCAAAAACAAAGCAAGAAAACCACCAGAATGTGCGTGTGTGTGTGTGAGGTAGAGACAGTCAGACAGTAGACCATCCCACTACTTTTCGAAGCTTTATTTCCAAATTCGAATCTTTAGGTGAGGTTGAGGTGTTGCGAATTTGCAAATTCGAACCGCAAGAATCACACTCTCAGATTCTCTCTCTTTTTCATTCTTTTTCCTTGTGTTTGTGCATGTTATGTAACAGTATGATTAATTCATTGATCTATCGTTTTGGGATTCTCAAGGAAGCCAATATCGCCAGAATCCAACATTTCCCTTCGGTCCATTTGAACGTAGTCGTGTTTTGATTGGATATTCTGTTATGCATCCCGTCCATTCGTCCATCCTCCAGTGCAATAACCCCTTTGCTTTTAGTGCTTTTAGAATTTAGGTGGTATCAAAGTTTCATGATTGAATCCAGAATCCTCTTCGCCACCATCATCACCAACACCACCACCACCACCGCCATCATCATCGCCATTACAACGGATCTTCAATGGCTAAACGAACTAAACGACAAAAAGGTATGGTGAAAAATTCCATGGACACACAACCAAAACAACAAGAATCCAGAATATTGATTTATGATTTCGATTTTTTCCGATATATGTGCGTGTGTGTGTTTCGTGTCCAATCTTCGTTGAATTTTGTCTCCGTTTATGGTTGTTGGTGTTGTTGTTGTTGGCCAAGCTTATTTTTCATTAGTAGTAGAATGTACCAAAAAATCTTTTTGATTTGTTATTAGCAAAATATTCTTATGATTATCGTCATGGAAATATTGTCCGAATCAATCAATCAATCAATCGAACCAAAATCAATCAAATTTCTCTTCCTCTCTCTCCCTCTCACTCTCCTTGTGAAGATATTTATTCCAATTCTTCTTTGGCTCCAAATTCGACTTGAGACATCAGCCAAAAATAACGGATTTAGCCAGGTCAGATCAGATAGCTAGTTCCGATTGAGAATCCTCGGGGAAACTTAGCCCCTCTTTTGTTCGCGACAAACAAAAATCCGATTTTTTTTTCATTGATCAATGAGATTGATGAGATTATTGCTTGTATTTATGCAACAACATTGCTAGCTGACACCAAAAACAAAATTTTCTTTGTTCCATTTGGAACATTATTAATGCTTTAGTGTTCGATATGTATTTTTTGGTCCAGGAAAATAATTTATTAATACTTTTAAACCTCGTACACATACAAGAACACGCATACAGATGGAACCGCGCCCAATCTCCTGTCTCCTGTGTTTTCTTATACTGGTTGGCTGTTCCAACAACTTGATTGGGTGTATGCAGGTATTTTAGTTTGTGCGGTGAAAAATTCTTGCCAAAGAATAAAGAAATAACCAACACTCCAACACAATGAAATGCACACGCAGGAGGATACATCAAGGATATGACCTAATTTTTTCAGTATTGGACACACACATCGATTATGCAACAATTTCCGGTTTCTTCCAATTGATTATCCTTATTTTTTCTCTCAAAAATCCCCCTCTTCGATAGAAAAAGAGCGAATTATTCGAGCCAATGATCCGAATTTTAATTCACAATTTCATTATGCTGTAAGTACCGCCATCTGACCACAACCATCACCTAAACCACTCCCTCAATATTAACCCTTTGAAGGAAGAGACCGCGAGACATTCTGGGACTAAATTCTTGTTTTATTCTTATTCTATTTTTTTTGTCGTTGTAGAAAAACTATATCAAAACATCCAAATATACATTGTTGACATTTTTACCCTTGAATTTGTTTGTTCAATTCCAGCGTTTGGCAAATTTCTATTTTTTATGTTTATTAATCCTTCAGGTAAGTTTGTCTGAGTGCGTCGGCCAGGTATATCTTTACCAGGTTGATAAAATCCAAGGTAACCAAAGGTGGCAATCAAACTAATTATAACAACAACAATTTTTATTATATCTCGCAATACAATTATTAGCTTATACCATTTATATCTTCCTTGACTCCCATCACAACCGCCGTACCTTTGATATTCGTACTGTTGATCACCGCAATCAAAGATGCTATCGACGATATTGTATGCGAAATTCTTTTTTTAAAAACCCTTGAAATCATTAAGCAAGCTTTGATTTTCCCTCTTCTCCTTTTCCTGTGTGATTCTATCCACTCCACCACCTGTTAACACAATTTACAGCAAAAACATCGTAGTGATAATCAAGTCAACAATAGATTGTCAAAGGTATTACGTGGAGGCAAACTGATTGAGGAAAGATGGTACAAAGTACTGGTGGGCGATGTAATCCTAATTGAAAATGATAATTTTGTTGCCGTAAGTTTTATTGCGAATGAATTCTTGTTGCGCAATGTTCACTGTCGTGGTTGGATGGGGGTTAATTATTGTTTAACCCTTTTCACCACCAGGCCGATTTACTTTTATTATCGACCAGTGAACCAAATGGACTTTGCTACGTTGAAACCGCCGAATTAGACGGGTAGGATTTTGTTTGTTGGAGGAAATAAGAGAATTTAACCGGATTCTCCTTGCAGCGAAACAAATCTAAAATGTAGACAAGCTTTACCGGAAACTGCCGAACTAGGCGACGATATTGAAGCGTTGGCCAAATTTGATGGCGAAATCATTTGCGAAGCGCCCAACAATAATCTAACCAAATTTGAAGGCGTACTTAAATGGCGCCAACAAAAATACTCGTTGGACAATGATAAAATGTTGTTACGTGGTTGCCGTTTGCGTAACACAAAATGGTGTTTCGGTGTGGTGATTTTTGCCGGACGCGACACCAAACTGATGCAGAACAGCGGCAAGACCATTTTCAAACGTACCAGTTTGGATAGGCTATTAAATATTCTTATACTAGGAGTAAGTGAACGGATGCGGATGTGTGGTAACTAATTTGAATCATGTTCTCCGGATGTCCCGACAGATTGTACTATTTTTAATCATCATGTGCCTTTTCTGTACCATCGCTTGCGGTGTCTGGGAAACATTGACTGGCCAATATTTTCGGATTTATTTACCATGGGACAAGATTGTACCGGATCATCCAACCAGCGGTGCAGCAATCATATCCGTTTTAGTATTCTTCTCCTATGCAATCGTGCTGAACACTGTTGTGCCAATATCTCTGTACGTTAGTGTGGAGATAATCCGTTTTTTCCATTCACTGTGGATTAACTGGGACATCAAAATGTATCACGAACCGACCGATACACCGGCTAAAGCTCGTACAACCACATTGAATGAAGAATTGGGCCAAATTCAATACATTTTCTCCGATAAAACCGGAACGCTGACCCAAAACGTGATGACATTCAACAAATGTTCTATAATGGGCGTACATTATGGCGATGTACTCAATGAGAAAGGTGAACCGATCGAAATAACGGAAAAAACGCCGCCAGTGGACTTTTCCGCTAATCCAATGTACGAAGAAAAATTCCGTTTCTACGATCAAAAACTATTGGATGAAGTGTACAATGGTAACGAGGATGTGCATGAATTTTTTCGTTTGTTGGCCATTTGCCATACGGTTATGTGCGAAGAAAAAGATGGTAAACTTGAATATCAAGCTCAATCACCGGATGAAGCAGCGTTGACTTCCGCTGCCAGAAATTTTGGTTTTGTTTTCAAGGTAAGCGCCATCTAGTGGTACTTTTGGGCCAACTCTCTTTCTATTTCCGATTTTTGGATTTGCAATCAAACAGAATCGAACTCCAACCAGCATTACCGTTGATGAGTTGGGCCAAACACAGGTTTACGAATTGTTGGACATTTTGGATTTCAACAATGTTCGCAAGCGAATGTCGGTGAGGTGACATGTCGAATATGTTTGGGAGATTTTGTTCAAACTAACCCGGTTCCCATCCATCAAGGTGATTGTACGCAAAGATGGTAATATCAAGCTGTATTGCAAAGGTGCCGATAGTACCATCTTCGAACGGATGGATCCATCGTGCGAGATCATCAAAGAGATCACCACCGAACATTTGAACAAGTTCGCCAGCGAAGGTTTAAGGACGTTGTGTTTGGCCAAGAAAGAAATAAACGAAGAATTGTATCGATCCTGGAAGGAGAAACTAAACGATGCTAGCTGTTCGTTGGAAAATCGTGAAGATAAGGTGGACGCTTGTTATGAGATGATCGAACAGAATCTGTTATTGTTAGGTGCAACGGCCATCGAGGATAAACTCCAGGATGGTGTACCGCAAACCATCGCCAATTTGGCCCTAGCCGGCATCAAATTGTGGGTTCTGACCGGAGACAAACAAGAAACTGCCATCAATATTGGATACAGTTGTCAGTTGTTGTCCGACGATATGAACGAAGTGTTCGTGATTGAAGGATGGGAATTCGATGATGTCAAAGCAGAATTGAATAAGTGTAGAGAATCAATGAATAATATCAACAAATTGGCCGGACCGACCACCATTATCAACCGGGAATGTTCTGTGATAACCTTTCAAGAAGATTCTGCCCATCATCACAACAAACAACAACAGCAACACGCTAATTCTATCGTCAACAACAACGACAACAGAATCGTCCAGCCGAACAACAACAATCCAAACGATGAAGAATGTAATGAATTTGGTGGATTTGCTTTGGTAATCAGCGGCCATAGCCTCCAACATGCATTGGACGCTAAATTGGAGACACTATTTCTGGAGGTTGCGTCCAATTGTAAGGCGGTGATTTGTTGCCGCGTTACACCATTGCAAAAGGCGTTGGTGGTTGATCTGGTGAAACGTCATAAAAAGGCGGTCACTTTGGCTATTGGTGATGGAGCCAACGATGTGAGCATGATCAAAAGTAAGCACCAAAGACAAAAGTGAACAGTAGTGAACAGTGAAAAGCGAACAGTGAACAGTGAACCGTGGCTTGCCTTTGTACAGTACAGTGCTAATTTCTCTTTTGTTCTGTTCAATTTTCTCAAATCCCACCCCCTGATACTATAGCTGCACATATTGGAGTGGGAATAAGCGGCCAAGAAGGTGAGACAAAAATAGGACTATTTCTACATTGGACAATTTATATAGGCATGATGTTGAAATTCAATTCATTCGTTCATTCAACAGGTATGCAAGCAGTTTTGTCCAGTGATTTTTCCATAGCACAATTCCGTTTTTTGGAACGTTTATTATTGGTACATGGCCGATGGTCTTATTTACGAATGTGTAAATTTTTACAATATTTTTTCTACAAAAATTTCGCCTTCACATTATGCAATCTTTGGTATGCATTTTTTTGCGGTTTCTCTGCTCAGGTACGTGATTTATCATTCGATAAGAAGAAGAATAACAAATGACATCTTTCCGGTTTGTTCAGACTCTTTTTGATCCAGTTTTTATATCATTTTACAACGTATTCTACACCTCATTGCCGGTATTGGCCATGGGAATATTTGATCAAGATGTCGATGATGTTTTTTCCGTCCGTTATCCACTATTATACACTCCTGGATTGTATGGTCTTTTGTTCAACAAGTTGATATTCTTGAAAAGCGTTGCACACGGTATCATCACATCATTCATATTGTTCTTCATATCGTATGGTGCATTCAAGAATGCCGTTGGACCGGAAGGCATCAATTTGGATGGCCATCAAATATTCGGCACGGTCGTGTCCACCATTCTGGTGATTGTGGTCACTGCACAGGTAGGTCAAACATCTGATGGCTTCATCTTTGGCTATCGGTTATTGATTGATTTGATTGTTTCATGTTTTTTCTGTGTGCTTGTAGATTGCTTTGGACACTTCTTATTGGACAGTATTCAATCATATCGTGATATGGGGAAGTTTGGCATTCTATTTTTCTTTAACATTATTGATCAATAGTAATTTCATTGGAAATCAATATTTGGGCTGTTTCCGGATGACGCTGAACAGCGGCCAATTTTGGTTCACAATGTTCATCATATTGATAATATTGTTGTTTCCGGTGATCGCCATCCGTTTCTATAATTTCACCGTACATCCAACATTGAGCGATCGATGTCGCCTACGACAACGTTATCTGCGCAAGAAAGCCCTTACACAGCCGTATGATCCGTTTGTGCGGAGAAAATCCAGCGCATATCGTAGCCGTAGATCTATACGTTCTGGTTATGCATTCGCACATCAAGAAGGTTTCGGCAAGCTTATCACCAGCGGTAAAATCATGCCCAAAGCACATAATTTACGTGTGCCAAATGTGGACGATCATCATCATCATCATCAACATTATAGTTCCAATACTAATACTAGTCGTGCACCGAAACATGCCAAAAATCACCGTAACAGGGTGCAACCATTATCTTAGGCGGGCAAATTATATTATTCAAAATTGATCACCACAGCATTTACTCGATAGATGGCAGCACTGTTACTAAAAAAATGGGAAGATTCGAATTCGAAGCTTTTTTTCGGTTATAATTCGAATCTTGTCTTCGTTGCTTCCAATTTTTTTCGTTTTGTCTTGATTTATTATTGTTTATTTTATTATTTATTTTGATGATGATCTTCCAATAATAATAATTATTATTACAAAAATCTGTTTAGTGTCCCAACGTTTGTTTTTTTTTCCGTGATTTAAGGCCCAGAAATCGGGGCCGGCCCACACGATTTACTGCCTGGCCCCTTAGGGGCTAGCTCTTGTTGCTTGGGTAAGCATCATATTCTTTGACTTGTTTTGGGTATTTTTGAAAATAAGCCACCGATGGCTACTGTTTGGCTCAAAGCCCTGGTCTCCAAGGGCCTCGAGCTAAAACAACAACAACATACACCTTGAAAAAAAAAGATTGATTGAATTTTGTTATGCATGCGAAACTGTTTTCACTAATAACTTATTTATTATTATTCAACAACAACTATTCAAATGATTTTGGTTGTTGTTCCAGGTAAATCAAAGTTTACATTTTCCCCTGATTATTATGCAATATGTTCAGCATCTTTTTTTCCGAAAATTGTCGATGTTTGGTGGTTCTGTGAATGTGAACAACCTGAATCGCAGATCAAGTTTTTTTTTCGGTTGCGGTTGTTTGTTTCTTTGGCTAACAACTTTGGCAACTTTGCATGTGATTCGTTGTTGTTGAAACGAAAACGAGAACCTGGCAACCGATCGAATCGACTAAAAAAAAATATATGATGCCCGGAGTTCAAAAGTTGAATCCACCTGGACGCCTGTTTGCATTCATCATAAGATGCAAACGCATCATCTTGTTGTATTGGTTTATGTCAATAATAACCTTTCCCGAGAACTAAAAATCCAGACTACAGATTTTAGCTTGCTTCGCCCAGAAAATCTATTTCGGACCAGCCAGCAAACCCTGGCAGAAACGAAAAAGAAAATCTGGACTTTTGATCAATACGCGTGTTGATGAAGATCGTTGCTGCTGTTAGTTTTTGTGTGTCAAACTATCACCTCGGACCGTGGCTTTCCCGGTTTTTTTCTCTCGTTCTAACACCATGACACCCAAGGCTTGGGATATTTGATTTGGCCACAGAGATTTATCGACCTTATACACTTTTTTTTTGATTTTTTTTCGCTTTTTTTCGTTGCAACCTCGAACGTGTAAGTGTGTGCGTGTGTACAAGTGCAACAGTGAACCAGAACCAGAAAGAAAAAGCTTCACAAAATTTGCCCGGGCTTATGATTACTTTTTTTCGTCTTCTTCTTCTTCTGCTTCTTTTTGGCTGGACCAAAGTTGTGGCTTGGCTCTTTAGTGGTTATTATACGTTTTCTGCATGTTGTTGTTCGATGGCATTGATCCTCTGTAAGGAGTGTGTATGTGCGTGCGTGTGTGTGTGGATAAAGAAACATTGAAATAAGAAAGAAAGAGGGAGGGCAAAATTGGAGATTGAAGGGGGCGACCAAACACCAATAGCCAGCCACTGTGCTTTGTTCGTTTGCTTTATATTTTTTTTCTGTTGGCTTTCTTCTGTTGCTGTGGTACACACTGTCGTCCTCCTTTCTTTCTTTTTGCATTTTGCCCATTTTTTTCCCTGCCTTTTCCAATGCGCTAAGTGTGTGCTTTGGTGCTATTGGCTGGTTTCTGCCAAACAAATCTTCTCTCCTCCTTTTTGCCCAGTTTTTGGTGCTGTATACTGGGTTGTCCAACATTAAAACACACACACACACACACACACACACACACACACGCTCACGTTAACAACGCTGCATGTTGACAGGTGGCGGACTGTCTTCCAGTTTTTTTTATTCGGTTTCTTCGGACAAGTTTCTTGGTGTAATTTTTTTTTCTGTTGTGTCCAACGTCTGGAGCATTATATTATTTTTTTTACTCGGCTCAATCATCATCATCACCACCACCACCATCATCATCATCGACAGCGACAATCACTCGCACCAACACCCACAGGGCTTATTCTTGTTTCGTCACACTTGCGAGACACAACTCGAAGGAAAAAGAAAAAAAGTGTTATTTCGCAGAAATCTGAAACTCAGTTTTTCAAACTTTGGCGCAAATTTCCGTGTTTCGCGATTTTTGTATTTTATTATGTTGTACACTTGTCATTGGTGAATTTCGTCATCAGCCTCGTTGAATTTTGTTATTTAGTTATTTTTTTGAATCCGATCTAAAACAATTTATCGCCGAAACAATGAAAGCAATCGCCATC
The DNA here is from genome assembly GCA_025882695.1 of Amerodectes protonotaria. NCBI lineage: Eukaryota > Metazoa > Arthropoda > Arachnida > Sarcoptiformes > Proctophyllodidae > Amerodectes > Amerodectes protonotaria. The sequence goes on along the minus strand of JAOZJS010000492.1, from coordinate 3,156 downwards.
AGCGGTACCAATCTTTGGTCGAACGATCATTCTAACAATTGGCATCATTATTCATCAGCAACAAAAAGATCTCAAGACAAATTTCGTCCATTGAATCTACCATCGAATGATCTGAATAATAATCTGAATCGTAACCAAAATCACTTTATTGCACAAAAATCATCCAAAGTTTGCAGGTGCTTGTTTGGTCCATCGGATCCGATCGAAAGTCAACGTTTAGCATATGAAATGTCCAACAATCGTCGATATGTTGATCGTAATAGATGGAATTTTGATTTCCATAAAGAAACACCGTTAACCGGAAGATTCGAATGGCGAATGTTGGGCGGCGGTAAACATTCAGACAGCAACCAAATCAAAAAACGTTCCGGTGATTACAACACAAGCAACCATAATAATAACTCTTTAAAACCGAAAAACATTTGGCCAACAACCATCAACAACTCTAATTCCAACAACGCTGCCAAAAATACGCTTAACCACAACGTCAAACAACAGCATTATGGTGATGCAGGTAATTATTTGTTCTTGTTCTTCCTGAAAAATCCAAACCCAAAGCACCATGTGGACTTGTTTATTATTTTGTTTTTTTCGTCCGAAAATGTGTGTCTGTATGTTTTCCACAAGCCGATTTCACGTCACAACATACTCTCTCTCCCAAGAGTCTCTTGTTGAGACACGCACACTTATTATTATTATACCCAAGGAAAACAAGTTTCGCGCCAAAACACTAAAAAAAACATAATCTTAGCTGTGCATGTGGTACACCACCTACCTATCTCTGTGTACCTACCAATGCCCAGGCGAAAAAAAAATCACGGTTTAGAGACCCGTATTGTTTACCTGTTGCCCAGTTGTTTTTGTTGTTATTTTTTTCCTCGCTCTTGTTTACGCGCCAATTTCACCTGGACCACTAGACAGTGCCAGAAAGCTGGCTAAGCTAGCAAAACGCTGCTTCGTAGCTTGGTCCACACAGTTATAAATCAGTTCAGTGCTAATTTCAATCAGCTTCGATTAGCTGCGTTCGTGTGCTGCGCCAGGTGAATCAAGGTAAATAAATCAATTGCATAATTAAACAAATTAGAATCCACCAAAGCTTTTGGGTAAACAACAGAAACACGTATATTCTCGAGCCAGCTCGCGCGCGCCACAAACAAGAATCAAGAAGAAAAAAAAACAGATTTTGTCGTGTTAACTTTTTTTTTGGGGCCTTTGGCGCGTTCTGGCTGTGTTTCCTAATACCAAGCAGGTTTTCCTAGTTTTTTTTCCACTATTTGGTGTGTGTGTGTTGTTTAACATTTTACATTTCACCTGACAGATTTGCCAAAATACACAGGTGCACCTGAAAACCCGATAATATGATGTGTGGTGATGGTGGTGGTTTTGGGATGGTGATAAGAGGTTGGATGGTTCATTGCCTCCGGGGCTCCTAAATCAGCTTCTTCTTTTTTTTCTTGCTTCTTCTGGAAAGCAAATCCACACTCACACACACACAACAACAACCGATTGAACATCATCACCATGACCATCATCATCATCATCGTCGTTTTCTCCACCTGTTAGCTTTTAGCTTGTATCCATATTGCCAAAAGCCGTTGCTAGTTAGTGCGAGGGTAATCCAGAATGTATTTCTGGTGAAAAGTTTCTGGTTTTGAAATGCACCAAAAACATTTGAAGTGCAATGAACTTGGTTCAACAACGCTAATGATGATGGGCAAGGATTCTGAGAAATAACCGCTGATGATCCTAGAGATGATGATTTCGCTTTCCAAAAACTTTGGACCCATTAGCTTAGGAAACCAAAGCCTCATCAAATCCATGTCCATGTTTATTGCCCGCTCCTCGTTGGTCGCGACCAAGAAGTGTGTTCATAGCCCATATTCGTTTTCTGGGTCTCATTTTTCCTATTGGTCTCTTTTGTCAGTTTTTCATCACTGTCACTTGTTGACCATTTATTATTGGCCTTTCACACACACACACACACACACAGAGCCCTAGATCTTTTATATTCTTGCCCAACAGTTGGTGTAGGTTTTGTTTCCATTTTTTGAGCCTGGACAAAACTCAAGGTTATATCTAGGGTAAAGGTCATTTTTTTCTTGGTTATATTCTTGGTTGGTTCGTCAGGGTGTAAGGTCTTTTTTTCTTTCTCTGGTACTCGATTACTTGGACTTGTTGCGTTGATTCTCCTTATTTTTTTTCGCTCTCCCAATATTTATGTGCGTTGTGTGATTTAGCCTTAGCTTCAACTTCATTTTATAGTGTGTTTAGGTTGCTCGGGCCAGACCTTATGTGTGCGTGCACGTTCTCTGAAACTGTTTCTGAATTTGATTTCTATTTTCACTTCATTTTATTTTTTTTTATTGAACGTGTGGACACACTGGGCCCTCTTTTTTTTCGCTCGATCGTTCTTGGTCGCTTATGTTACACTTGCACACACTGGATTTTTGAATTAGGTTTCTGTCTGCCCTTGTTCTGGGGTCTTCGGTGTGCGATAATAGCTCTTAAGACCCAAGGACTACTGGCCTTATGCTACTGGCTGTTGGATCTAGGAACATTACAAACATACGCACAGAGTGTATAATAATAATGATCACGATAAGGATAATATCGTCGATTTGGTGAAGAACATGCACACACACACCAAACCAAACCAAATTCACTTAGATGGCCTTCAGGCTATCTATCTTCTCTTGGGTCTTCGGGGGGGTTAAATTGTATCATGCTGCTGTTACACTGGCTATTACACCCACACACACACTTTTTTCAAGGTGCTCTTCTCTGCAATCATTTTCTTCCAGAAAAAAAATCATTGATTTTTTCTTTCTAAATTTAATTTGATTTGTTGTTTCTTTTCTTCATTTGCAAAGCAAAAACAGCTACAACCAAGTACCATCATCAGCTTCACAACAAGTTTCTTGGCTTGGACAAATGACATTGACCATCGACCAGTGATCATCATCATCATCATCATTATCATCCCTGCGGTCATTGGCCATACCCTGATTCTTGATCATCATCCATCCACCCACCCATAGCCATCAGACCTAATCATTATCATTATTATTTTAGTAATCACCACAATCAGCAGCCTTATTCTATTTTCTATTCCTTGATCTCAGAATTTTCTTCTTCTTCTTTTTCTTGGTTTAAATC
>JAOZJS010000491.1:0-31494 GCA_025882695.1 Amerodectes protonotaria | reverse complement strand
CTTCTTCTTCCTTTTCCACTGAATGTCTTGATCAATCTTTTGATTTTTCTCGGCGAATTCGGATTCCCGAAAAAGAAGGCTCCAGGATTCTTCTCTGTCTGAATTATCTTTGATGTCTCTCTGTGCGTGTGTCGGTGTCTTGGTTGGCATCACCAAACAGGAAAACAAAAATCTAAATACTACTTCTATCAGATCACACGTTCGTTCATTGGGATCCGATCCGATCTCCCAGAATGGCTCCAATTTGGCTCCCTCAATGACTTCCTCTCGGTCTCTCTGGAGCGTTCTGTGTGTGTGTTTTTTTTTTGGGTGGAAAATTCAATAAATTCAAACTCTTGAAATTGGAATCGTATGTGTGTGTGTGTGTGTAGCGATACGTGATTTGACTTAATTCTTTCATTCCTGTTACTTCGGCTCCATCTTGAACATTTTTGGTTGGAAAAAAAGTTCTCGTTTCGTTTCGTTTTTTTTTGTTTCAATGTTTTTCTGTTTTCGCCGTCGTTCCACCGAGAACAACTTGAAGCTATTTATTTTGCCAACAACTATGTCTTGTGTACAACACACACACACACACAAGCAAACTGTCGGATATGATCCAGAAAAGAATGAGAGCAAAAAAACACAAAAGCAAAAAACTTTTGGTTTATTTTTTTTGTCTGTCTTCGGGAAACAACAACTTCGCGTTTTGAAAGGATCCAGAAACACAGGGGCACATATTTCTTGTTGCTTCAGGCGACCAACTTGGTTGGTTGGCAAGATTCTCGGAAAAACGAAACTCAAGTCAAAACCTAGCATCCTTGTAAGCCCCCTTGGTGCAACAAACAACATGATCATTATTATTTTTTTTGTTGTTGTCGATATTCTGGTCTTTTGATGAAGTTTCCGAAGAAAAAAAATTCCCGACAAACATCAAACACAAATGGTAACAACAACAACAACAGCATTGACTTTGTCATTAATCCCATGTTTGCAGTGTGTGTGTTTAAGGCTGATGTTTCAGCTGCTTGGTGTGTGCTTGTGTGTGCGTGTGTGTATCCGGGAGTGTTCATTGGCACATTTATTGACCGGGCGGATGATAATAAAACAAAATGTTGTTTGGCCTCTCTCTTGTTGGATCTCATTTGCACCTAAATTCAGGGATTTCTCTCTCTCTCTCTCTCTCTTCGGCCTTGTTCTCTTTTGTTTTATGATTTTATTACATTCAACAACAACAACAATGCACATGAAATTCTGGCCAATAAATACTGATTCTAATGACCCTGGATGGATACCAGTGGTGGACAGGATTGTTCCCCGGATTTTCCACAATTCGGAAACATTCCAAGCGCGATACATTTCTCTTACTCGAAACTTTCTCTCCTATTATAGAGCTAATGGGCGTGGGCGTGTGGCTTTTGAATGCCTTGCACATTGCATTGTGTGTGTGTGCGATACGCGTAGCTAGCTTGTACAGCCAAAGCGTGTGTGTGCGTGTGTATGTGGATGAAGTGGGCGCATAGTATAGCTCTGCAGTGATTTGTGATTGTGCGTGTTGTTTTTTTCGTCTTCTTCTTCTTCTTCTTCTTCATGTTGTTCTTCACCACCACCAAGTCCATATTATGACTGTGTTTTGTGTGTGTGTGTTATATATTGAAGCTGTGCATTGAAGTGGTGCATCCCATCCAACAGCTAGGCAAGCCAAAACTAGAATTAATAATAGCTGAGATTGGAGCTAGACACTGCCCACAAAATGAACAACAACAGCCAAAGCTAAAACTGAAACTAAAACTAACAAAAAAAATAACAATGCCAAATGTGCAGCACGCAGACATTGACGCCCTGCCTTCTTTTGTTGCGCCTTCTTCTTGTTGTCATTATTGGGCAGAGTCTTCTCTGGCTGACTGTGCGCCGTTGTTCACATCACATCACATCACTTTAAACTCGGCCCCAAAAAATAAAGAGATTCGACTGGCTTCGATTGGTTATATTGATTGCGAACTTTAAAGTTTTCATTCAATCAACCAATCCGAATCGTTCAAAGTCTGTGTGCTTGCATTACGCGGATAGCGGAAAAGGGTCGACTAAATTGATTTGAGAGAGAAACACACACAAAATCCATTTTCCGCATCAATTTTTAGTTTCTTGGAAATGATTATGGTTATGATTATTATTATTATGATTGCTGACCGAAAGCTTACGCCATTCCAATGATGGTAATGATGATGATGATGATTATGATTATGATTATTATTATTATTATCATCATGGTGATGATGGAAAGTGTGAAAATTGTCTAGGGCCATTTGGTGCAAAATTTTCAAAATTTTGTTTTCCATTTCCCAAAACTAAGACTTGAAAAGCCAGTTCGTTTTACACTCTCGAATGGCATCCGATCAAATTGATGGAACAATCATCATTACCAAGCGTGTGTGTGTGTGTGCGTTGAGAAAAGAGGAACAAGAAGAAGAATAAGAAAAAACCATTTTTGGAAATCTAACAGCAATCAATGAAGCTCTCGCCATTTAGAATCTGTTTTTGTTTTCATCAAAAGAATTTTCTTCAAACTCAAACTCAATTCCAAGCTATTTTCGGATTAAAAGCGATTTGTTTTCCAAAAAATAAAGCAAGCAAGCACGCACACTTACACACACCCACACACGCCCACAAACTGTTTCCGTAATTTTGATAAAATTAATCCGATGTCATCCGGACTGAAAACTTTCCACTTTGCTGAATTGTTCTTGTTGTTATTGTTTTCATTTCAAATTGAATTAAAAGCCAGAAACTTTGGCGGCGGCTTTGTTACCGCTAGCTCTTCATCATCGACACCCGAATTAAGAAGATGGCCGGACAGGTGAGAAAACGACTAGCGATTATTCATTATTATAATTGATATTATTAGATGGGCAAATATTTACAAATGCTCAGGATTCAATCATCATCATCATCACCATCGGGTTTCGTATGCTGAAAATTAGAACCGGAATTCGTACCAACTTCCACTGGGTAATGGATATTGGTTTGATTGCTCCTTGGCTTTTTTTCATCTGAAACCGGTGAGCCACGATATCTAGGGCCACTTGATTCAATGATGGCCAATCGAAAGTCAAGTGGTATAAAATGTACAAAAAATTGCTGATGCGCCCAAGCTTGTTGTTGAACAGGACCGAAGAAAATCCATCGAACAAACACCACCACCAGAATGAATCAGACAAACAAACAAACAAACCAAACCAGAAACACACACACATATACAACCAGAACCAAATCCGCGACAACAATGGCAATCTTTTTGTTTTGTTTTGTTTTGGTTGGACCTTCTTCGGCTTCTTCGGGGAAAAGTGGGTTCCAGCAGAAAGCACGATGGAAGATTTATTTTCGTCCATCACTTTTTTTGTTTCTCTTTGCTTTCTTCCTGAACCCTTGAATCCATCGAGAGATCCATTGGTTGACGAAAAATTCAATCAAACAATAATTAGATGGCCAAATATTGATTCAAACAATAATCTTAACTTATCCTGGCGGGTTAACATTTTTTAGGAAAATCCAAATAAAAAGTAGAAGATTCATTCGATTCCATCTAATTCATCCATTCGTGGTTCGGTGGCCAACCAACCGAACCAATTCATTTTATCTGAAGGAGCCATGCACACACACACACGCATTTTGTCACAAAATGGCCTGTTTGCGTTTGAAATTAGCGAAAATTCTTTCCAACCAAAAAAAAAATAAAAGAAATGCTAAAAGCGTGTGTGTGTGTTCCATTAAGTCAAGTGAAGAGGCAAAACCATTCTGTGAATATTCGATTCCCCAGAAATGATGATAAATAATATCCAATGAATCCGACCGTTGGACAACGACGGCGGCAAACAACAACCAGCAAAATCCGCTAAGCGTACCATCAGGTAACCAGCAGGTAAGGTTTTCGTGTTTCAAAACAGTTTTGTTGTGTTCTCTAGCTTGACGCTTATGATTAATGTTATATAATATATGTTGTTCAGTATGTGGGTGTGTTTGTCAGAATCCTCTTGGATTCAATGAAATCTAGCGTAAGCACAAACGGAAACAAAAATAGTACAACCATAATGGATTGTGGAAGTCGGTTGGCGCCATAGATAAATAAGCTGTATGCTCGATCCAAGGAAATGAATTTGTTTTTTTTTATATTCTTGTTTCGTCCAAAAATAGATTGTTCTGGTTCTGCGGATTGTGCTTCATGTTTTTTTTTGGTTGTTCAGGAAGGCCCCTTCCAATCCATTTGATTTATTTGTTTGATTTCCAAGAACAACAACAACAACAACAAACAGCCAAAACAGACACGAACAATTCCGACAACATAAGAAAAAGACTTAACCAAATTTGGTTCATAATAATAATAATAACAATATTTTGCCCAAGAGTTTTGGACCAGAACTACCATCAATTGATTGAAAGTCAACTTTGCTGCATTGCATTACGTGAATGCACAAAGTGAATCTCTCTCTTTCTCTCTTTCCCAAACAGACAGACACACGCAAGCACAATTGGATTCTGTCAGCATTAATTTAGATGCTGGCCATTCTGGTTTTATTTGTTTGGTTTGGTTGCAGTATTTTTTCTGGTTTTGGTACGCCAATTGACGATGATTGTTTCAATTTGTCTGCTGCTGTTGCCTTGGCCATACTTGATTGCTCTTCTTGCAATCATTTCATGGCACTTTATGATTTCCACTCCCGATCATACACCCTCCTCAAATCTAACCTAACTTTTTGCAACTAGAAAAAATTGCATAGCTGGAAACTTGAACAAACGAAAAGCAGGTTTTTGTGTTTTGTTTCAATTTCAAAGTTTCGAAAGCCAGAAAAACAATGCACTCTAGTCTGTTTTATTGATCGGAATTGATTGAGTTTGTTTTTGGAATTCCAATTCACCAATTCCTGGAATGAACTAGAATGGTAACTATTTTTGACTTTTGGATTCTGCCTAAACCGTTATTCCATTTGAACTGGGTTAAGTTCGTTTCTGGTCACGTCAGAATGTTTTTTTTTGGTTTTGGTTCAATTTTACCCCTTTCCAGTACATTTGTGCTGCTGTGCATAAATCAAATTGGAATCAAAAATAAAAAATAAAACCAAGGCAAGCCAAGATTTATGAATGTATTTGTAGGCGTGTGTGTGTGTGTGTGCGTCGCGCAGACCAGTCAAAAGTCTAGCATATCCAAAGTGTGAATAATAATCAAGTGGAAAGCAAGCTGAAGAGCTAAAGCCAAAATAGTGGGCGCAACAGCCACGACCACAACTATGATGATGATGATGACAATAAAAAAAGGGGCTGGCTGGCTGATTCCATTATTTAATTAACTCGCTTGGATTAATTAATCATTAATTTTGCCCATAAGTTCGCTAACAGCACCACCACCACTACGCCACTGTTACGATATACTGGGCTGCGCTGGATTGAATTATCATTGGACATTGGGAGTTGGTTGGAGGCTGGCTTTGGTCATCAAACAGCCAACCAACCACAAAAAAACTAAAAGCGATAAGCGACAAGCTTCAACACGATTTGTCCAATCTGGAATTGCTGGATTATCAGATTAACTGGAATATTATGGAAGGATATTAAATATAATGCAAAAATCCAAGATAATCATATTCCAATCACACACACACACATGCACCTGTTTTAAACAGAAGGACAGAATCTCGATTCTGGACAGGACAAAACGTTGAAACAAAATCCTCGGATTGATTCTGTACAAGTGCGTGGCAACCGAAAACAGAAAAAAAATCATTTATAGAATGAATCTCCACCGATTCCAGGTGATTTCAGAACAATCCAGGTAATTGAAGGAGAGCTGGACAGAAACCAAAATCATTCACCTGCATCATAACACACACACATATATATAGCCAATCATAACTTGCTTGGTGGATGATGATGGCCGTTCAAGTATGGTCCAGAATGGATAATGGATTTGCGACGCCATATATTCGGTGATAATATGCGCAGCAAATACGTATTATTATACTTAATGAGACCCCTCTAAGCTTGGAGAGGGCTGTTTGGCGCCCGAAAATCGGGCTGGATATATCGGAGAACGGGAGAGAAAGAGTGAGGGTATTTCAACACTTTTGGGAATATTATTATCATTATTATTTTCATTATTATTATTATGAATATCCGTATGAACCTAAGGTTAATTGACCCTTAGCGTGTGTGTGTGTCTGCGTGTGTACCGGATTCTCTCTTTCTCGCTCTCGCTCTCTCCGCGATAATTAATCTAATTTACCAGAGTTCACAACTGAACAACAACAACAACAACAACAACAAAAGTTATGAATTTCAAACAGCGAAGAAGAATCGGACGATAAATATGAAAAGTTTTACCCGAAACACAGAAAAAGCTAGCTTTATTTAGACCGAAAAAAAAGAGAGAGAGTATATGAGAGTTATGGGAATTGGCAATGGTGATTTATAATCAAAACTGAACACAGAACTGGAACACTAGAAGCACCAGAATCCTCTTTCCCAACACCATCTTTTGTCTCTCTCTTGGCGTTATGATTGGGCGTTTTGGGTTGTTCATTAACTATTCTGTTAATCTCTTCCACCAAACTGCTGCTTGGTTTCCCCTTAAACCTTTCATGCAAGAGGAATCCGTGGGTAGAAGGAAGGGAGGAGGGATGAATCCATAAATAATCTCGGTTATACTCGGATAGAGCTCGCGGAAAAAAAATCTCACTAGCGGTCTCATACTGCGGATTCTTACATAGGCTTTGGAATTCCTCCTGTGTTGGAGAACCGAAATTTGGATCGGAATTTTTTTTTGGATCTTCATCTCATGCAAAGAATTTGGCTTTATTGCCTGAGCATTAGTAATAAGATGAGGAGGAAGAATTTAAGCAATCAAATAATGTTAGAGAGCAGTTATTTGATAAAGTCAGTCAAAGATTTTTCAAATTTTTTTGCCATTGGTTATAAATCATTTTGTTGGCCATCCCGAAAGCAAAAGCACCGCAAATCAGCATCAACAGTGGTGGTGGTGGTGGTGGTGTACACTTGTATGATTGGTGGAGGTTGTTTCTGATTTCTTTGACGTACCGGAACCACTTATCGAATGTGTCATACACTTGACAAAAGCGAGAATTTCGGCTTCTCTTTTTCCATTATAGTTTTTTGCCCTTTTTCAAAATTAAAGCTTGAATTTTTTTTTGGTTCTGTCGCCCGACAAGATGGAACGATTTGTCATCGAAAGTGGCTTTTTTCTCGAAAGTTAAAATTAAAATTCTTATTCGAGATCTATTTGAGAATCCTCTGACCTCTCCTTTGTTGGATTCTGGGCAAGGAGCGTAATAATAACCGGGGAACAATAAAACGGTTGTATGCGAGTGTGTGTATAATATGGGAACGTGTATCACCGCCATAACATCAATAAATATGGTTGGAGCAGGCCATTTTGCTTTGTGTCGCCCGATTCACTTTGGTTTTTTCCTGCTTTATGCTCTCTTTGTCAAACACACATCCTTACAATATGACATAATTTATCTTTGAAACGCAATATCCCAAAAGCAAGCCAAACATCGTAATCAAACATGCCTTCTAGTTGTGATTCTGATTATTATCGTTTGTTTTAGTTGCCGATAAATTAAAGCTTTTAAATTCAAAAAAAAATCTGCAAATTTATTCTTCTCCTTCGAATCAATACAATTAATCGATAGTTTCGTCCTTTCTATGCAGAATTTCATTTTCGAATTCTCTGATTTCGAATCATTCCCAGAATCGAGAAGACTTTTGAACTTGGTTTGGTTTCAATGCTCTTAATTTTTCATAATTTGTGTTGTGTGCTGCTAATCGACTTTTGATGAATCTCGATTTCTTCATTTAATATTAACAAAAACAAAAAAAACCATCGGAAAATTACCCGAAATGGTTGGTAACAAAAAGATACAAGATATTCGGTATCTGTTTCCTTTTGGGACCCGGCCCTCGAGCAGCAAGTTTTTCTGGTAAGTTTTTTTCGATAATTTCCACCAGTTCATTTTTCATTGTTTGCTAATTGTTATAAACTAATTACGAATTGAGAGCCACCCAAGAACCACCCTAAAAAACCACAACCGGGCTATTTTTAATTGTCATTATTTGCTTTCAACAGAATACAACCCAAAAAAAGAAACTTAAAAAAAGATATCATATCGTGAGCTGAAGTGAGAAAAGAAATAAACGAAAAAAAAATCAAAAATCCAAGCATATCCTAAACCAGAATAGACGTAAACACACCAGAATAAACCAAACCAAACAAAAGCCCTAATTTTAATGGATATTTTTTTCCGCCTTGGTTTCTTTTTCTGGTCTTTGGTTTGATGATGGTTCAGGTCCTAATATTTGATTAAATTTAATGGTCTGTCCACACACACACACAAGCAAACACACCAAAAACACTGGACATAACCCTAGATTGCTGACATTGTCCAGTTATTCAGTTAGCGCCGTTTGCATTGAAAGAAACAATGTTTGCTTTGGTGGTTGGACGTATTATGTATCGCTGCTCTGCCTATAAAACTTGGCATACAATCGCCCATCCCACGCCCATTATTACTGTGTATTAATCTGTGTGTGTGCGCGCCTGTGTATGCTGGCGTGTGTTAGGCCAGTCCTTGTTTTCTCTTTTAGGGAGATTTATTGTCTTCAAACATAATTAATAATGATGATAGTAAACCAACCATCTTCTTCATGAGCATGTGCGTATGTGCCTCTTTTTTTTCTCTCTAATAAAAGTAATAAAATTTTATCATTCACATTATGTGTGTGTGTTTGTCCAAGGAAAATGTGCCCCCTCCCTTCTGATTGCTGATTGGTTCAACCCGTGCATTTTATCCAAAGTTGTGCGCTGGCGCGCTTGGCAAACCAGCCCCATTCAATTGCTGTTTTTTCGCTCTAAGATTTCATTCAAAATCCAATATTTTGCTTGGAATTTTCACCAACGAAATTCAGGGTTCAGGGTCGCAAACGGTCAATAGGTGTGGAGGTCATAGGATGTAGGAATATTCCTTCGGAACTTTGACACGCAATTCTGTGATCCGGTTTCAAGATTGTGTATATGTTTGTTGATTGATTTTTTTTGTCTGGATTCTCTTCTTTTCGCAAAGTTTGTTTAATGTCATACGACCGACCGAGCTTGTCAGTTCGATCCCTTTCCCTGGTCGAACGTTTTTCCGTTCGCTTGTTCGCCCAAGCGATTTTCTCCTCTTTTTTTTCTTGTTTCATTCCGCTATGTAAAGCTAAAATTGATTGAAACTATTCTGCCCAATTTTTTTTAGTACAACAGTATCATCATCATTATTATTATTATTATTGTTGTTTTTGCTTTTGGTGGTGTTGTTATACAGGACGTCAAAGCAAAAAAAACAACACGGACGACGGACAAGTGATTGGTTGTTTGTGTGTTCTTCTTTTTGGAACACACGCACCATTCAGTCATTCATGTGCAAACAAGCATATATTGATTATAATTACTCGTACATTTTGGTTGTTCTTTTCTTCTTCTTCGTCTCTTCCCTTTCCCCCCATCAAATGAAGCCTCTTCACTTCAAGGGAGGAATAATTAGAAAACAAACTAATCAAACCGATAGAAAACATACGAGGAATGATACCTAGTCCACACTAGATACACTGGAGTTTGACACACAAAAGCTTCAACCGATCGACTAACTGACACCCAACGTGCACCCAACATACATACTTCTTACCACTTTTTTTTCGGCAATTCTTTTCATTTCATGGTTCTTGGAAAATGTTATCCTAAAACGAATGACAGTTTTATAATTCAGCCAGTTCCAAGCCAGTACTTTGTTCTATCAATTTTCGTTGACATTCGTATTCGTATCTCTCTCCTCTTTTTTTCCAGCTAACACTTTCTTTTTTGTTTTGCTTCGGGAAAATCTTGAACAAAAACCTTGATACCCAGAATATCCAGTTTTTGACGTATTTTTTGTTCCAATTTAATAAATTCTTAATTCAGAGAAAATTAATTTGCGAACACAAAAAAAATTAAGGCGTTTCCTGAAGAGGTGGCGGGGCAGGTGGTGGGTGGTGCTTGGGAACCAGTGCAATCCGATTCTCGATGACAATTATTATATTGATGTTGGTGATGATAACCGTGACCGAGGGCCACTTTTCTAGAGCTGTTGGGCCATGGGTTATTGTTGTTGTTGTTGTTGTGTGTCCCAACTAGATTCTGGATCACATTAATTTTCATTCACTCCAAGCAATCCCAGCCCCGACAGTGTGTGACAAGTGTAAATTATAAAATGCAACGCGTGGGTCTTCAACTCATGGGACCAATATTGTGTTTTCTGTCAATATGGATTCCCATCCGAAAATCGGTTCTTGGCTTCATTCATCGAATCCTAATCATCATTTATTTGTCGGATGGGGATATGGCCAAAATAAGTCAAACACTTTCACTCTTGCAGAAATTAATGGATATCCAACACACCAAAAAAGAAAGAGAAAGAACGAGAGAGAGGATCTAATTTGAAATTATGTCACTATTTCTTTCCCTATCCGCTTCTCCACCAAATTTTGTTGTGATAGGTCACGTGGCACATGTTATAAAGGATATTGGAAGGCCAATCTTGTTGCTTGAATATGACCTGAACAAACAGGCCAGTTATTATGCGCTCCATGAATATCAACACACACATGTGTGTTCCCATTCGATTCCCTATCAAGGAGAAAAATTTTTTACGTTTTCTCCACAATTTTCGGTTAGGTGTCCACGTGACCGGTCCATTTTCAAATTTACCCGATTATAATAAGAGTCAAAAGCCCATAGAGAGTCAAGTGAATCCCGCGACCAACAATATGCCAGTATGCACCAATATGGTGACCGTGTGACCTATGACTCTTGACACTTTTACCTTTTTGTTTGTTGAAGAGATACAAAGAGAGTCGGGCACTTTCGGGCACCACCACCACACTTTGGTTTCCAGGGTTTGATCGGTGCTAGCACGTGTTTTCATAATTAGCGTGTTAAATTATCGTGCCAAAATGAGCTTTCCTCCTTGCTGATGGAACTCTGTTCCGGTCTCCTTCAAGAATCCTACACGAACTATGTGATGTGTTTACCAGTCTAATTACAAGGTTTTTGCTTGTATTGTATCCAAGATTATGATGATGATGATGATCCACAAGACAAACAAACCAACACCAAACACACACACACGCCTAAGACATACACGTGTGTACGTTGATACGAGGGAAATGTGAAATAAATTTCATAAAAATATTAATTTAATTAAAAAATGAAGAATTTCCACTTTCCGTTAATCCTAAAACCAAACGCAAACATATCCCACGAACCACGATTCACATTCTCAGTGAGAGTGTGTGTGTGTGTGTGTTTTTTTTAATCCGACCAATGGAATTCATAATAATAATTTTCTAGACAATATAATATCGAGAATTTTATATGAATCAATCATTGGTCTTTGGTATTGACATAATTCGGATTTGATAAATGTCGGCTTGCCATTGTTTATTCATTTATATTCATGATGATTCTGACCATTATTTTTTTTCTGGGGCATTCATTTTTGGTTTGTTCATACACTGCTGGTTTGGGAGAACCCCTTGCAGAGAACAAATTAGATTAACTGAATTTCCTGTGTGTGTGTGTTCCCGTATCCTTTCTGGTTAACTGTTACATTATTTATGCCTTTCGGTGTGTGTCAACCAATACTCTTTCATTTTTTTTCTGGGTCTGGTTTGTCGTTTTTTCCCGCGTTTTACTTTAACAACCACGAAGGCTGTATGGTATTTGTCATCATTGTAACTTTTCAATTCTTATTCTATCTTTCCCGTGTTGATTACCATGATTATTATGATGATATGCAGCAGAAGTGGCACATGGTTATTGCACCAAAACCAAACCATTTCATCCAATTCTGTTGTTTGTGATGATGATGAAGATGATTTGATAATTCAATCAGGCAAATAATAATAATATGGAGGATTCATAGCAGTCTGCTGCTGCTGTTCCATCCTGTGTGTGTGTAATGCATGGGATTGCAGAATAATATGGTCATCCCAATATTCCCCTTATTTTCATCATTATTCTGGTGTGTGTGTGTGTTCTGGATTCTGTTTTCACAAAAAAAAGAATTTTCATAACAGCTATATATCCGCTTTCTGGCCAGAGATCTCTCTGGTTGGCTATCTTAAAAGTGTGTAGTGTGTTCTTTGACGTAAAGCAGAACCGACCAACTACAACCTCAAATAATGACCGAAAAAAAAACTTTGTTCATTGATCCCCCTGGTTTATGTGAAATAATATAGTGAGAAGGGGCATTTTGGTTCGGTTCTGGATTCTGGATTCAGCTTCCCAAAAAAAAAGCTGGACAATGACGGATTGGATTCTTCTAACAATATTTCTCTCTTATTGTTTGATCCTGTTCAAGCTTCGTTTCGTTTCGTTGCGTTGCGTTCATCACATGTCTCGGAATCGAATCGAATCATGTGTTGTTCCCAAAGTAATTCTTTGGAATATTGATTTCTATATCATTTTTATTTCCAACATTCATTTTATTTGAAGATGGGATTTTCATACAAAGAACATTTTAGATAAAATAAACGTAAACCCTGGAATCCAGGGAGTACAGAATCTCCCAAAACCAATTCAATATCCACAAGCTCATATCATGAGCAGTTGAATTGAATAAAAAAAAATAATAGCTTAGCTTTCCCAATGCTGGTGGTGGTGGTCATCATCATGAGAGTTAGGGTACAATGGTACAACAAAATGGATTGCTTTACTCCTGTTATTTTCATTGTTGTTCAAGATTCTTTTGTCCATTTGAGGGCTATTGTCCTTCACTTTTTTTATTCGAACAAAATTATGTCATCAAAACTTTGAATGATTGACATTTAATGATCCTCCAACACACACCATGGTTGTTCTATTAAGGGATTCGATTATGATTATAAATAAATATAACCTGGTTTTCATTTGGGTGGAGTGTTCAATATTTTTTTCCAGTGTCCATTTGGAACGATATCCAATGTCTACTATTTCGTTTTTTTGTTGGAATTTGAATATTATTGAAATTTGAAATTTTTATTTTCCAAATTCATTTTTAAAATTTTTGAATTTCAAGTCCTATTCTTGTTGGTTCTTCTTTTTCTATTTCAATTTTCGTTTTCGCACCGGAAAAAAACGAAAGCTGATACGAATTTTTTTTTGTTGGCAGAATGCACCATTTTCATCATGATGATGATGATCATCATCACTAATAACCATAATAACAATCATTATTATAATGGTTTCTGTTTCAAACAAACATGACCATACCATGAAGCAAAGAGAGATAAAAACCCTAAATGTATATCAAATGAACTGCGGAAAAACCGAAGCCCACCATCAACAAAAAGAGAGAAAGAGAGTGAGAGAGAGAGGATCGGGATTCAGCGATCCTTGTCCTGTGCATCGCGTAGTAAATAATCCGATTTTATTTCACTAAACATCTAGTGATCGTATGGTGTTTCATTTTTTCTGTTCTGCTTCTGGTATAAACGAAACATTCACTCGATCGAAAGAATAAAATTGCCACAAAAAAAGACCAAATGTCATTCAAATTGGAAATCGCTACTTTTTTTGATTTGTTTTTCTATGACGCTCATGTTTTTTTTGGGCACTTTTAGATGGCAAATAGGCTTTCTATCAAACATATTCTGGTTTTATTTTTGTGATGAGGCTTATAAGGATGTAAATCCTTGGCCAGCAAAAAACAAAACCAGAACCAAACCAGAATAGGTTTTGGTTTATTTTCTTGGACAAAAACAAACGCGACAAATTTGGACCAGTGTCATTATTTGTACGCGGTTGTGACGGTTGTGGTTTTGGTTTTGGTTGTGAACCTACAAAATCCGAATTAGGTTTGGAATTACAGATTGTTTGCGGCCAGGGAAATAGCAGAAGCAAAATACCAAATCAAATAACACAGAGCTACACAGTTTATCCAACCAAAAACCAACCACCGAGATATACGGACAAATCACAAATTGGTACACACAACACAATTGTGAGAATGGGCAATAAATATCATTATTATTGCGATTGAACCAAGACCAGGATTTAATCAAGTGTAAGTTTTATGGTGCCGATCCTGGCCGATCCTTTTGTTTCGCCGATCAATTTCTTCCCATCTTCCTATCTGGACTCCTAAATCCATTGTCTTTATGCTGCTTGTATGTGTGAAGTTAATGAAGTTGTCAAGCGTGTATGAAACAATACAGTGAATGATGTGAGGGTGGGGCCAGTGCTTTAGTGATGAAGGGATGAACCAAAGAGCGAGAGAGCGAGAACGAGTGAGTGTGAGGGAAAAGGGCAAAAGAGAAAAAATCACGAAAAATGAAACCAATCCTGAAGGCGTGTCCATGCTTTACGATGACAATCATCACCAGTATTGAAATGAAAATAATGACCATTACAGCCCAGTGCGAAAAAAGTGCTTGTCCATCCCTCTTGCTTGACTTGCTAAAATTAAAACAATCTGCTTAATTGAGAACGAAACACTGTGAAAGAGAGACAAAGAGCATGAACTGAAAAGTGGGATTGTTTTTCCCAAAACTATCACACACACACACACACACACACACACATTCACACATTAACGTGCGTTGGCGTGAACGCATTTTGATTTTTGCCTTACACAATACACTACCCAAAAGAGGATAGGCGTAACTGGTCACGTAAACGAGATGAACCAACCCCATCTCTGTTCACGCCCGTAAATAGCGGTATATTTTTTTTTATTTCGCTGTTTCCTGTTTGCCTCTCTCTCTCTCTCTTGTTGGGCACTCAAATTATTTGGAAAGCGACAAAGATGTTGTTATTATTACATAAATTATTCAAATAAAAGAATCATGAAAAATTTCGAATCAGCAACCAAAAATGACCAAAACCTCAGCTTTGAGAAGGTCTTTGCAGTTAGTTCGGTGTTCCGGAAATAGCCCAAATTCGTGGCATATGCTGTTTGCCTGTTATTTTTCAAAATCTTCTTCAAAAGTTGGAATTTCTTCCGCTTTGAAGTTTTTAATCAGGTTTTCCCGCCTTTAAGTCGATTAAGAATCATCGATTTTCCGGAACAATGTGCTCTATTTTATTATTTTTGATATTTTAGATTGCCAACCAAAAAAAAACCAGAAATAGTAGAAAAACTCAATTATAATTATGATTATTATAAGAGCATCAATATCGATGGATAACGGCCACAGAATGAACGCACAGAATGCTAAAACTGAAGCGGAAACCAAAACCTAAGGGCATTCCCGAGCCAAAGAAGATCACTCCAACCATAATAATAATTTCATTTAATCTCTTCTCCTCTCATCAGTTTCTGGATTTTTTCGCACTATCCCAAAAGCTCTTTTTCTTATTAGTTTGTTCTTCGATTCGAAGAAATCAATTTTTCATTCATTCCAGTCACTCTATGTTTAGTTCACTGTTTCGTGTATCGAATCGAAACTTTCCAAAAGACGACTTGTGTTGAAGAATATTGTTCTTTTCTCTTATTATTCTTTCAGTCTCAGTCAGTCTTAATCAAACTGAGTACGCTTTCAAGGAGGGTTGTTTTTCAAGCTCTGTGCACAGCCAGAATTGTAGCCAAATCCGATTTACATTGAATTCAAAACATGAACCAATCTTTTTGCTCCCAGAGTGTTTGTCAATACCACCGTTAGAGACATGCTTTTGCTCTAATTTCCTCTTTTTCACAGAGATCCTATCTCTTTTGGTTGTTCTTTTTTTTATGGTCGGATTCTATACCGAAAGCCTAAGCTTCTTGTCTTTTTTTTTGGTCGCTGTCTGTGGTATAGCTTCGGGGCGCCATTCGTCACCATCATCATCATCATTGTGTTCATCATGGTGCTTTGTCTTTTGGGCTGTAATATTTAATTTAAATCATCCAATGATGATGAGAGAATTTATATAGAGAGAGGAAAAAAATAAGCAACCAGAGCGGGAGAGAGGAGCGCAGAAAAAAATGGCTAGGTTGCATGTTTGTTGTTATTCTCTATTGACAGTGATGATAATTCTGTTGAACCACAATTCTGTTCAACAAACCCTTAGGGGCATTCTCGGTCCAGGATACAATCCAAACCAGAGAAAAAACCAAAGAACCAAAGAATAGTAATCATAATAATCAATGAATACGAGGATTTATGTACAAACAGCCAAACCAAACATCAAACATTAAAGCAAAGTAAGCATATTTAGTTCAGTTTCGGGTGGTGGTTTTCTTCACCCAGAATTTGCGATGCAAAACCATGTGATGCGTGACAAACAATAATAGTAGTGATTAAACTAACACCAAATTATTTTGGCTGGGGCCAGCTTGATTTGACCAAAAAAAACAAGAACTGGATTTTATCGATTCTGGCAATACCCGATCCTAACCCGGGTCATCATCCCGGATCGCTTGTCATATCTATCGCGATTCTCGATGATGATGATGATGATGGGAGCTCGGAAATGAAAATTACCGAAAGCAAGCAAGCAAACTTGTCACCCAACGAAAAACCGGCATGGCAAAGTGTCAAATTAGAAAAATGAAACAAGAATATTAATTATTAAAATTATTGCTAGCGACAAAAAAACGAGAAAGCGATGAAAGAGAGGGAGAGAGAGAGCGGAAAAATCCATAATGTTTGACAAGGTGGAAATTATGTAAATTATGTAATTTAAGAATGGAAAATTAGAAGAGCTAGATGTAGCGGAAAAAGCGGATCTCCTATGATCTTAGGTACAAAAGGCATAATTAATAATTTCCAGAAACTGAAAACATAAGTGTTTGATTATTCGTATCGAGACATTGATATGACAGATCGAAACAGTCTCGGTAAAAAGTACAATGAAAGCAGCAAATTGATCCAAAGATATTGAATCTAAAACTTAATTATGGTGTTTATGATACTGCACATAAGAACATTCATTGGAATAAATTAATTCCATTCGCAGAGTCCTTGAAATGATATTCAAAATTCTCCAGCTAGTTTTCAATTGATCAATCGTACCGTACTAAACAGAAATGAAAAATCAAAATTCCTTAGGGACTTTCTTCCTCAACTGAGTGTTGTCGGGGACATATTTTCATGGTATTCGCTTGGCAAATTAGGATTATTTCCCAAGAAAAAAAATATTGCTCTTGGCCTTTGGGTTTTAATTTAAAAAAGATTAGACCCCTGGGTCCAAAACATTTGGGTCAAATGTTGTTGATAATAATGATGGTCATGATGATGATGATTGTTACAAAACATTATATTCATAACGCAGATGGATTTTCAGTTGTGATCAGTGGTCGCGATGGATACAGTTCAGAGATTTTGCTTTGTATAAGAAAAAAAAACACTCTGGATCCAGATCCAGATCTCGGTCTGTCTCTCTCTGGTGGATTATTTCTGCTTTGGTGGTGGTGGTGTATAATAGTTGGGATCAAGTCAATCCAAAGGTGCAGGTTTATGTTGTATGTGGTGGCTTAGATACATTGACAGATAATTAGAGTGTGTACCACCGCTGATGTTGCGGTGTGGTGCGTTCATTTTTTTTGTGGTTTTGGATGGCCAATGAACCATGCAATCGTTGCAATGCTACAAGTTCACGGTGATGGCTGGCTTATCCAGAACAAATTTGGATCCACAACAGACTCTTTAGTTCGACCATTTGGTCGTTTTTTTAGTGTTTCCTACTGTAGTTGAATTCAATTCAATTTATTAATTAAGTGTATCTTGTAGAATTGGTAAATCGGACTAATAAATTCATAGCACAAAAGATATGTAACCAGAAATCCATTCTGGGCAATCCAGGCAATCTAATGATTTTTGTTTGCACAACAAAAAAACAGACCAAGTTCCAGAGAATAAGGCAATAAGCTTATTTATCATCTAAATGATGATGTTGATGATTATTGTCATCGTTGTACGATTGGAGAGAGCTTTCAAAACATACTGAAACAAGTTTCCTTTTTTCTTTTCTGGAACACACGAGCAATCCAATAAATAAATGAATGAATGTTTGAGCTTGCCGAATACCTTTTGGAGGTAATCGGTATAAAGAGGTCACGCGATTCGGTAATGTTGGATTGATTGAATCGCAAAATTGTCTCTCGTATTATGCTTCGGGTTGTTGTCATTGACGTCCATTTTTGACCGGAAAAAGGCACCCGTTCTGGCAGTCCCCACCCTTCCGACCCTTTCGACGAATCCGTTTATACCCGATGAAAGTATAAGAGAAAACCATTTTCAACGCTTTGCTATCCTATCCTTTAGTTTTAGATTGTGGATTTTTTATTTATTTTTTCCAAAAAAAAGGTTCCCCCAAATTTGTCTCCAGGATTTGCAGAAGTTTACGTGACAATCGTTTTATGATTATTATTTGAATGATTTATCAATCATTGAGCCATTTACTTAATCCTGGTTTCTGTAACGAAACCAACTAAACTACTGTCTGAATGCGGTCTTTAGGCGTGTGTGTGTGTGTGTCGCCGACAATGCGTCGCCAGACCGCCAGACTAAATTTAATCCAGAGAATATCATTAATCCCTCG
This sequence comes from Amerodectes protonotaria, assembly GCA_025882695.1. NCBI lineage: Eukaryota > Metazoa > Arthropoda > Arachnida > Sarcoptiformes > Proctophyllodidae > Amerodectes > Amerodectes protonotaria. Next base: position 12,935 of record JAOZJS010000491.1, on the reverse strand, counting down.
TATAGTTTTTATTATGATTAGCATCTAGATTTGGCCACCGAATGATTGTATTATTACAGGACATGATGTTTCTAGACTTGGCTTTCCAAAGTAAAACACGGCAAATTTTTAGCGAAGCATTCTAAACGTCGACACAGATCTAAGATCTTAAGATTTATGACCATCAACATTTATGAGACAAAAAAAATTCCTGCCTGCAGTGGCGGTTTGGCGGTTTCAACTTAGTCGGCTGCACAAACACGGTTTCATAATTTAGTATGGTTACAACGGAAGTTTTCTTGTTGGCCGCCAATGGAAAAAAAATTAAGCAAACATTCTCTGCAATAATTATTTGACAAAGATTTTTGACTTGCACAAAGCTGGATTTTTTTTCTAAATGATTCTGGAGATTTTCAAAATGCGAATGCGTTGCGGATCGAAATGTCGTGGTTTTAAAAATCAGAATTAGAGTTACCAAAAGAGTTACCCGGGGTTTTTCGGGATATTTATTGATCCAGAATCAAAATCATATACCATTGTGAAAATAAAATCGCTATAAACGTTAACACTTTTTTGTGTTGGCAAAATTTTGCTTTTTTCCTGTTTCACTGTTCCCGACTGATTTCTGTTTGTACCATTATCATCATTTTGGGACCGTCAAACTCTCGGATCACACGCGATCCTTGTGTGTGAGTGGCTTGGCCCTTGCCTTCAGATCGATTCTGGCCAGATATTTTGGCATATTCGCTTTGAAATTGGTGGTTAAAGAGGTAGAAAAGGTTCCTCTCTAGGCAACCGCCACACCGTGTACTTGATCGACCTTTTTCGTGTGTTTTTAAAAATAAAATCGAAATTGTTTCAGATTTGGTATATGGCGGAGAATGTTTCGTTGTTTTAAATTAAAAACAACAAGAAATGAAATGATTGCCATATTTCACATTGAAATTGTCATTGCTCTTTCGATTTTAACATTTGCCTGATGGTTGTACACGGCACAAACACCAGAACAAAAGAAAAAACAGAATTGATTTAGTAATCTAGCTCTAATTACGATTTAATTTTCCTGCTTTGACATTCTTTTTTTTCTTGGTTTCATCGACAACGACGATATCGACGACCGCAGCATTGCATAAAATTAGATCATCAATTCTTCTATGCTTTCATTGTAGTTTCCGTTTCTGCTTGTTGTTGTTGTTTGATTTGTTTCTTCATGCAAATTTTGACCAAAGAAAGAAACGGAAGGGTGAATTGGGTTCGGGTATTTTTTTATAACTCTCTGTCAGTAATTTTAATGTTTTTTTCAGTTGTTTAATTTATTTGCGGAAGCTCGAAGAACACAGGAACGAGGTTCCTTTTCCTAATGAGAATTGAAAATCACCAAAAACCACAAACATACATGCGCTATCTGAGATAGATGATAATAATCATGCAAATGGAAATACAATTCGAATAATTGTGGCTGTTATTGTTTTATTGTTTTTTTTTCGAAAGGAGGGGCCTGATTAATTGATGGGCCTATGAAAGCAAAGTCATAATGATTTTTTCCTCGCCCACCTCTCTTGGAAGGCGGTCGTTCATGATGACGATGATGATGACGATGATGATCGAGAAAGCTTTCGCTTTTTGAAAATTTCACACAGCCAGCAGCAACAGAATGCTTCGATATTTTGATTCTGCCATTTTTATTTTGCGCGTGGACCGGTATCGACCGATTTGATTTCGGAAAAAAAATATTTCGGCGGGATTCATCATCATCAAAATGGAAAACCAAAGCAACCAAAACCATTTTCTTACCTAGCTGCTGCTGTTGTTGTTGAAATTGCTTTTTATCGGGAAAACATAGAATCGGGAATCGAACCAAAGGAACACACACAGGACAAATTAGTCTAAATTACTTTTCGATTACTCGCCAAAGACTGAGCTGAACAACCATCGCACGCGTAGAGAGAGAGAGAGAGAAAGAGCGAGAGCAAGAGAGAGATTGTTCCAAGAATCAAATAATCACCAAAAAAGCAAAGTTTAATATTTTCCAATTCTGGTTTGCCGAATACTACCACAAAATCGATATTTTTTTTCAAGGAATATTTTATCATCATATTCTCTTGTCTGAGAAAGGTATCGCGGGGGTTACCTTTTTACGCTCGTCATCATCTTAACCCAGAATAATGTCTATTGTTTGTATAATTTGATTTTGATTTGCCCATTGTGTTTTGTTGGTGGGTGTGGGTGTGGATCCACAAAACTCCACATGTTGTCATTTTTCAATCTGTCCTTTCCATCCATCGCTTCCAGTTAGTTGTGTGTAGGATTCATAATAACCGAACCACAACAGATTCAATCCATACAGACAATCAATCCAGACCAAAAAAAATCCTCTTAGTTGGTTGTGTGTTTCTCTCGTCAACACATTGTCATTGTCATTGTTGTTTTTCTTGGGACAATTTGCACTTGTTCTGATTTGGTATGGTTGGATTGTGTACGCCTGGAGCTTTCCAGGAGAGCAAAAACCGAGATGAAAGTGTCAAACTATGGTGGGTATTATTATGGTCGTCGTCGTCGTTGTTATTGTTGTTGTTTTAGGGCAACTCAATTTAATTTTGGATCGTTTGGATGTGTGGTGGTGATGGAAATCGATCCATTCAACCAAAAAAGAGACCGAGAGAGAGAGAGAGAGAGAGAGGGAGAGAGGGGAAACTCCTACTCCACCATCACCACCACCACCACCGGTACAAACAGGCGACAAAATTCTCACAATCTCAAATCAACTCCATTCGGCAAACCAAAGTATACTGCTTGCGCTTCCCTACACTACATATGGAGGGTAGTCGATCAAATTTCAATTGTAATTTGTTCTGGTTTCGGTGGTCTGCACACATTGTGTTCCCTCAAGGTTATGGATGGTTCTTGTGCGATATTTTCATCACCTGTGAGCATTCTGTTTCCCCTAACCAGATTGTGTTTAGTAGAACAATAAAAACAAAAAACAAAAAAAAAGTTTGCCTCGGTCGAGGATGGATGATGATTGTTAATCCTCGCCGCGTAATTCCTTGGATTTCGGACAGCAACAGCAGCAGCCATTCCGCTAGCAAACATTGGAAACAAACAATTTGTCATGTTCTATAGAGAGAATATCATATCTGAATTCATAAATTATAGCTCAAGATTCCCTCCCCCCCAAAAAAAGATGATAAGATTTTTCCAGGATTACCTGGCCAAGGGATTACCGACCGACAATGTTTTACATTATTGCTGCATAATCTATGGATAAAGGGAAACAGCCAGTCGGAAATTGCCCAAATTAAAATTAGATCAATGTTATCGCCCATTGATATCGTCGCCCTAATTACCGTCGCTTTCCAATCAACAATCAATTGAGGATTCCGAATGGGATCCCATTTGAGAGTCGCGGTGTACTAGTTATATTTGTGTTGAATGTTTTTGAACACAAAGTGAAGATGACCCCAAACTCTCCGTTAACCTAGTCACTACATTACAGACCAGCCATAAATAAATAGTGATGAATGAATAGAATAGAATACAATGGAAATAAAGGTAAAAAAAGGTCAAAGGTCCCTGGTGTCGCGTGGTACTGTTATTCGCGTGTCTCTATCTTACCAGAAGACAGAAGTCCAGAAGTCTGTTGTTCATCATCATCATCATCAGAATGATGGGGACCAGTTGATGCCAGCTGGCCAGCGCGGTCCCGATGATACCGAAGTGCCCTAGCGCAAGGCCCAGCGTGTTGTAGCAGACCGAAAGATATTATTTATGTTATAAATCGTAAAAGGATTTGATTTTGATTGCGCTTTTTATTTTCCCCTTTATCCCTCCCTAAAATCCCTCGGTCGGTAAATTAGTGGTGGTGGTGGTGACCATTCATACGCGCGAATAACGGTGTTGTACAGTAAAAAAAAGAAAAGAAAAGATTTTCAGTTTCCAATCTTTCGCGTTAACCATATGCTGTTTGCGGGTAGTGTTACATCATCAACCTTACAATACAATTCTATGTTGTTGATTCTGGATTGCCTGTGGTCATCAACAAGAGACCTGTGGCCAAAGGCCAAATCGTCCGTCAAACTGGAAGAGAGAGATGGCGCATGGAGGCCACGTGGCTAGAATTATAACCTAAATGATTGCGCTACTGCTGTTGATTCTTCTTGTTTTAGTGTTACTGTTAAGTCTATTAGCGAAGCTAGTCTTCTGGAACCTAGTCTCCTCATTTTACGGTTTCATGATGCCAGTAGGGGCAGGGGCAGGGTTCAGCCATCCATATCCGATAAATGGATACTGCAACTGGATAGCCGAACTTCGGAGGAGACCTTGTTCCTTGTTGTTAATCCTTTTTTTTCTGTTTGAATCAGACACACATCTGTGCATATTTTGTTGGATCTTATGATTGATATATCCATTCAAGAATCGAGGTCAATCCAACACCTGAATCCTAAAGCAAATCCTTGAAGGATTTCATTCAAGACAATCATTACACAGAAAGGAATTTCCTTGGCTATTTCTAGGATTTTTGTATTATTATTATCCTTAGCTCGATTTCTCTGGACTCCCTTTGGGAAGTGGATTTCGTTCACCCAAAAAACAAAAATCTTGGACGATCCCCTTCAATCAACCTAAACCAGAAACGCGAAGCACGGCAGAGAGAGTCAATACAGACATAACCAAGCTCAACCAATGCACACACACATACTGACAATATTCGACCGAGTGTGTTCGTTCGTTTCGCTGGTTGGTTATGCGCGCACACAATACCCTCACCTTCGGCACGCGTCATACAGCCAGCCAGCAAGCAAGGGAGAAGAGAGAGGAGAGCGAGGAGAGCCAACGCCAACAGTTAGCACTTTGTGCGTAGAAGAGGCTGGACCAGGAATGATCAATATTTGGTGTGCTGGCTTGCTTGCTTGCTTGCAGGCTGGCAGGCTGGCTACGTATACGTACATACGTATGTCTGCCTGCCTGCGTGTGTGTCTATGTGTGTGCTCTGTGCTGCGCTGTGTGCTGTGTGTGTGTTCTATTGTAAATGAGAAATATTAACCAAAAGCACACAAAAGCAAAGCAAAAAAGAAAACTAGGCCACTCCTAGCTGGTGGTGTTCTGAACACACAGATACACGCACGCACATAGGCACACTATTCTTCACTTATTACTGTTATTACTATTATTATACCGCCAACAATGAAATGAAATTCCATGGTCTTGATCTATGCTCTGGTTTTTTCTCGGGCTGTTGTTGTTGTTGTAGAGGTGGTGTATCACAGCCATTCAGGGTTTACACTGTTGTTTGATGTTTGAGGATTTGTTGTTGGTTGGTTGGTTGGTACTTTCTCTCTCGCTCCAAGAACGATGGTCAGAAAGGAAAAAAATCAAACGATTCCAGAATCTTTGCACCGTACACACACACACGGACTTACGCACGTCGAAGTCTTTTGGTGGTCTTTGCTGCTACTCTTTAGGTTTTTTCATGGTTAGGGGTTTTTGGTCTGGTTTCCAGTGTTTCCCGTTATTTTGGAGAATATATTTCATTGTTGTTTCTTCTACAACAGTTTCTTACAGTTTCTTGGGTTATACACTTGGCTTGTAGTGCTTAACGTGTGTGTGTCTGTGTGTCTGTGTTTGTATGTGTCCGACCTAAATAATAATAATTATTATCATTCACAATCAGCCATCAGACCGACAAAGTAGTGTGCGCTGTTTGTGCGTTCCGAGACAATTTCATTCCGCCGCAACATTCTGGAACACAGTTGAATTTCTCTTCTCCTACTGATATTGTCTCTCTCTGTGTGTGTGTGTTCTCCGGAAAAGGGTTGATGATAATGATCTGCCGAACGATTAATCTCGACCAAATCAAAACGATTCAAATCAAAATCAACCTTGCCGGTTTACTTCAATCTTGTTGTCTTCTCAATCGTTCTGGTTCATGTTGATCAATCGATCCTCGACAAATTGATGTAATTTTGCCCCCGGAATTTTCACCTTTTTAAAAAAAAGATGCTTGGAACCTTACGACCAACACCAACAACCAATACGCCTTCGATATCCACCCACTATATCCATCAGAAAAAATCGCAGCTTGTCCAACAACCACATCAATCGATACCTAATGGTACTTAATTTTTTTCCGTTTCCTTTTATCGTACAGAGCCTGCCTGCCTGGGCCGCATCCCTGGCCCTAGGTTGATTATCTGGTGCATCCCTCAGAGGGAATCGCGCGCATCTAAATCCACGAGAATCATAGTAGTTGTAGAAGTGTTTACAATATTTATTTATCTTTTATTTGGATGATAATTGATTGGAGGTTGCAGGTTTTATCCTGAAGAGTTTTGTTTGATTGCTTATTGATTTTCTTAAATATCGCTCGGTGCTCGGGTATTCCGTCTCTAAAGGGAACAATAATTGTTCTCTCTTTGTTAAGGATGATTGTTGTGGCGCCAACTTCCACTTGTTGGTATCAATCACCGCCAATGTTTGGAGGACTACTTTTGGTTATTGTTGTATTTTGCACCGTTTTTGTCTATCATTTGATGATCGAATGCTTGTTCTTAAATTGATTTGATTTTGATTTTGCCTATTTTTTTGGGGAGCAAAGATTATTTTCTAGTTTTGTTTCTCCATTTTTTTGCCATCAAACAATCATCAATAAGTGCATTAAGATAGGCTTTCAGATTTTAAGAGTTGAGGCTTCCCGATCAAAGACATCGATCGATTGGTTTTCAAGATTTTGAGATTTTTTTTCTGGCAAAATTTCTAAATAATTTGTCGCAATCAAAAAGAACATTTTTGGTAGTGATCTTGAGATCAATAAATAACCACCCTAGAGATTTTCGAAGGTTTTTGTGCAGCCTAAAACCCGAACACCTGGCGTAAAGCACCTTATAGTGGCAATATACCAAGAACCAGTCCCAACATCTCGTGATTAGATATAATTTAAAAGTAGTATATTAATCCAAAATCAAATCCAATCCAATCAAATCAATGATCATTGAAATTTAGGTTCTAAGTGCTCAAAAGAGCAATGTTGGTTGTTTAATGATTTAGAAACAAACGGTCTTTTGACGATAATTTGGATTTGCGAATCTTTTAGTCAATTCTTGATGAAAAAGGGCGGTGTAGATCTATTTTTAACATGATAACATTTCAAGTTGAATTCCTTATTCTTACACCTTTACCACTGGTGTTCTATTTGTGGCTTGATATTTGCATAGACCGACCAAAAATAATAATTTAAATAATCCAATCTTCTATTACGAAAAAAAGTGTGTTTGACACTTTCTTGAATGGCAACATCTATGATGATATTGCCAAGAATTAATACACACACACACACATTGTGCCCCAACGGTACACACACATATCCCATAGACGCACATCATCGTTTGGGCTGGCCGTTGTTGACTTGTTCTGCTGAGGTGTGTGCTAAGGTGTGCTTTGCTTTGTTGTTCGAAGAACCCAATGTTTGATTATCAAACAAACACCAAAAACATTACGTAAATCAAACCAATTTAAAGAACAGTGTGGTCCATGCAAACAAACACTTGAGCATTGACGTCCTTTTTGAAATCCAAAAAAAAATCGGAATGATATATTCTGATTCTCTGATTTTAAATTTCCGATTCCGCAAACCCCCCTTCCTCTCAAAACCGAACGGTTTCTTAACGGTTCAGCTGTTGGTTCACTGATCACAGCAATTCCATTTTGATAATTGATCCAAAAAAAGCTGCTGCTGTTCCAGCCAGAACGAGCGACTATCTGGCACCCCAACAACACAAGCACGCATTCGTTTGCCATATGGACAGGTCCATATCTTTGTGCGAGCTTCAAGCCCCCTCTCTCTCGCTCTCTCTCTCTCTTCTGGGTTCATTAGTTCCATTCATTGATTCATTAGTTCTATTATTGGCTCACCTGTTCATTGCTGCTGCTGCTGCAGCTAGGTAAAATATGAAAATGTCAAAGGTGAGTTCGCGTGCTATTTTTTGTTGTTGTTGGCCAAGCAGTGGTCCCCACTTCACGCTTCACTTGAACTTTGCACCCTCACATCTACTTTCTCTCTCTGTCTCTCGCTCTCTACCTGGCTGAATTAAATCAAATCTACCGTTCTACCTTTCGAATCGCGGTCCAAGGTAGCGACCAAGGTACACACAGGTGATCGGCTGCTCTTCCCCAAAAAAACTACCAGTGTTTAGCTGCGTTTTGGTAGCTTTTAGATTCTGGTTTTTTTTCGGTTGTTCAAAAAATTGATGAAAAAATGCCAAAAAAAAACAAAATCGCTGGTTTAGGCTAAAACAACCTGAAACCTGAAATAGTACAATGACTTCATTTGCAGGTTAACCTGAATTATACCTGCCATCTTGTTGTGGTATGCACTGTTTGACCCGGAAAACCATACGAATCAAAACCAGAAAAATCCTCGATGTTTGAACACCTGAATCAACGTGTATCAATCATTATTGTTGTATCAAATCTTTTGGATTCCGGTTCATTAGCCTCATAGCAGGAAGAAGAAGAAGAATAGCAGTTGGAGCATCAATTGGAAAAGAAGAATCCTTTTGTTCTAAATTGGTTCCTCTCTTTATTGATATGTTTCTGCAGCTGGTTTTTTTATTTCATTTACGATTGATGATGATTATAATGATGGGAAGATGGTGATCATCTCATAAAAGAATTCATAAAGATCCTGGTTTAATTAGATACATATCTTGGCGCGTACACACACACACACACACACACACCTAAACACACGCACGCATACCTGACATTATTTACCTGGTGCTGCTGCTGCTGCTGTCAATGTTATCCTTACACCAAGCGCACACAATCCAACAACAAAGTCTGGATGGCCGGCCATTGTTGTAGCAGCCATGATCATCATCGTCGTCGTCGGCGGCGGCAACAACAGAAATGTACACATGCAACCAATGATTTTGGCTTTTTTGGACTGGTATCAAACTAGAACAGAAAGCATTTTGGATTGATTTATTTTTTTATTATTATTATTATATCATCTACATCATAATCATAATCAGCATTGTTGTTCCAATGTGTTCAAAACGCGATTCTTGTCTTTGCATTTAGTCGCACTTCAATACACTGCGTGTGTCGTCTGGTTATTTTTATTAGCATAATTGTTGGTCGCCATTTATTTTTTTACCTTTGATTTTTGGGCTTAATTTTCATCTGTTATTGAGAAATAAATTCATTTTTCAATGCGTGTAATGAACTGATTTTTATGATGGCTTTTATTTTGTCTAATTATATGTGATCTGATTCCCTCAAAAGATCAACAGCAAAAATCACAGCCACAACGTTCCATCACAGTAAATTCAAAGACTAACAACATTATTCAACAATCGACGGTTCCCAAGCAAGGTTCGCCCGCTGATATTGGTTCTGCCGGTAAAAATCTAACATTTGAGCCTCAGCAAAATTCATCAACATCATCATCATCATCGTCAGCATCATCATTAGAATCATCAGAATCCACTGTTAATGGTCCAGCGCCAGGATCCGTTGAAGCCGTCAATCGTTTTTCCGACCAAATTCTAAACGCAACATCTTCATTGAATTTGAACCATTTGTTTCAACCGAATAGTGATCATTGTCATTCTAGCACAGGTAGCCTGACATCGCACTTGCCAACATTGGATATGCCCAGCTTGTTGGCTTCATATTCTTCAATGGCTCAATCATATCATCATCAGCAGCAACAACAACAACAACAGCAGCAGCAACACCAGCATCTTCAGTCGAATCGATCTTCAGCCATGAATCCATTAGCTTTGTTCGGATCATTATTAGGATCTACAGCTTTCTTTCAAAATCATTCCGATCTATCATCATCGTTGAATATTCTTAGTCCAAAATCACCGCCTACATCAGTGCAACAAGAACAGACCATGGCCAGAATTGTGAATGGCCTGGAAAATCTCCATCCCACTAAACTATCCAGATGTAAAGCTAAATCTGTGCAGCAAAATCAGAAAAATCATGGCAACCACAAAAATGAGAAACGAATGTCCGACTATTCTATCAATTCGATTCTGTCCTCATCATCCAATTCCGATTCTAAAAATGCTAAACGTTCGCGTAACACAATCAATAAATTCCACAAGAATGCTAATGGTTCGATGAAAAAGCGAAGCGAATTGTCCATGAAAGATAAAAGCAAATTATTATGCAATGGTGATGCTGAAGACGATAATTATTCCGATAATGATGATCAACTATCAATTGTTTCCTCTTCTTCATTGCCATCTTTTCAAATGTCCAGATCGAATAGTGTGGTGAGCAATAGTTCAGCATCATCTTCATTGACCAGAGCATCAATTGAATCGCCTGTTGGTCCATTAATGAATGGTACTAATGGTGACAGGAATCGGGCTTTTTCCATCACTAGTAGTTCGTCTAATGAAGATCATAAAGCCGGAGAATCACAGGATCTGGCTGTTGATTTGAATGACAACGATAGCTTAGACGACGAATTGATCGATGTGGTTGAAGATCGAGAAGATGATAAACCAATCAATCTTTCCACCAATTCTGATGGATCAAACGAATCATTCAAGATTGATGCATTGAATTTGTTAAACAAGCATTTTGATCAAACTTCAAATATTTATCAACAGATGTACAACAATAATCTGATAACACCGCCCCATTCTCCACCATTCTATCAGAACCCTTTTATTTATTCAGTGGCACATGGCAATACTAATCTAGCTAATAATGGTAATTCTATTGGTGGTCAACAAGGTCTAGTTAATCATTTGATGGCCAGCAAAATTAATAAAAATATTGAAAAAGATTCAAAATCATCATCTTCATCCGATCACCATCTTCATCGTAATCTATTACCAGATTCATTGGAACAGCTTTACGGGTTCAATTCTACCACTGCAGCATTCAATAATTCCTCGATGGCCGCCGCCGCCACCACCACCAATCAACATCACCCGCAACTTGCTCATTTCCCTTATTTTACTAATGAAGAAACATTTCTACGTTTCATACGTTCCAATGGTCTATTAAATTCGTTGATGCACCATCAACCAAATTCTTCATCTTCATCTCCATCATCATCGTCGGCAAACCCGAACAATCACCATCATCATCATAGAAACGCAATGCTGCTAAATGGAGGTGGAGACTGCTTCACTGCATCAAATAAAAGAAGTACTGTGGGCGGAGTTGATGGTGTGAATGGCGGAAAGTTATCCAATGGAAATTCGAATCACAATGGACATAGTACGCCATCCAGTGGTGGCGGATCGGATCGTACATTTGAATGCAAACAATGCGGAAAACAATTCAAACGTTCTTCGACGCTTTCCACACACATGTTGATCCATTCGGATACAAGACCCTTTCCATGTATTTATTGTGGTAAGTGTCGGAACTCTTTTGAGATCTCTCTTTCTCTATCTTTCTAAATGCACTGATTTAAGACCATTTTAATATTTGATTTATTGCTTGTTTTTTGTTAGGTAAACGATTTCATCAAAAGTCGGATATGAAAAAGCATACCTACATCCATACTGGCGAAAAGCCGCACAAGTGCAATGTTTGTGGTAAAGCATTTTCACAATCATCCAATTTGATAACCCATGCCAGAAAACATACTGGTTATAAGCCGTTTGTTTGTGATCTTTGTCCAAGAGCGTTCCAACGTAAAGTTGATCTGCGAAGACATCGTGATGCTCAACACACCACAACAGCATCGCCAACATCTTTGATCGCTTCGTCACAGCAACAACCAAATTCTGGAACAATGAGAGTACGATCCACATTGATTCCATCATTATCCAAGCCGGGGGCCGCTGCAATGGCCAATCATCCACAAATGAGGATGGTTATTTGAGTCTAATAGTTTCAACGGTGCAAATCATACAATCCTAACAAGCAAATCCGGTGCCAAACAATATTTTATTTCAGAAAAAAATCTTAAAAAAATCTTTTTTTGTTTAATTGGTATTTGAATTTTGCCCTGTTTGTTATTAATTGTAATCATAATTACAACTTTTTTGTTCATTTTAAATTTGTCTCTTCTCACCAAACATAGTATTAATCATTCATTGTTGTGCGTGTTGCCCTATATGTTTTTGCCCCGCCTATTAAGCATTCAACCATTCCCAAACGAACCAATGTTTGAACATCATCGTAAAACAATCGACATTTTATTAATGGTCAACTTTATATAAACTCCTCCCCATTTTAGTAAACAAGTTGTATATAATTTTGGTCCATTTTCCATCATTATCTAGCATTGCTTTTTTTTTCGTAAATAAAATCCATTGAAAAAGTTGTTATATAGGGTATATTACCACAGTAGTCTCACGTCCATTTCTCAAAAACCAGCCCATCACAAATTTTTATAGCCTCTCTGTCGCTATTGCATGCTGCCATTATTAGAATGAAATGAATTGTGATTGGTTAATTGGACATCACTCATTCACATGGCTATGCAGAAATCAACTCAACTATCGTCGTTATAACTAGGACATTTGTGAGACTTGGGGGTTGAACCGATTTTTGTGAACAATACAATTGAGTAGGAGCTAAGCACATTCGTTATAATCGCTATCTGGTGTTCAAAAAGTGAACTAAACGCAAGTGCTGCCATCTGGTGTTCAAAAACTGCACTAGAGCCAAGTGCTGCCATCTGGTGGTGAAATAGTGTACTGAACGCAAGTGCTGCCATCTGGTGACGAAATAGTATACTAAACGCAAGTGCTGCCATCTGGTGGCCAAAAAGTGTACTAAACGCAAGTGCTGCCATCTGGTGGCCAAAAAGTGTACTAAACGCAAGTGCTGCCATCTGGTGGCCAAAAAGTGTACTAAACGCAAGTGCTGCCATTTGGTGGTGAAATAATGAACTAAACGCAAGTGCTGCCATTTGGTGGTGAAATAATGAACTAAACGCAAGTGCTGCCATCTGGTGGCCAAAAAGTGTACTA
>JAOZJS010000490.1:0-31535 GCA_025882695.1 Amerodectes protonotaria | reverse complement strand
TCTCTCTCTCTCTCTCTCTCTCTCTCTCTCTCTCTCTCTCTCTCTCTCTCTCTCTCTCTCTCTCTCTCTCTCTCTATTTATCTTTATTAAAAACTTTTCTATTATTATTGCCATAATATTCTTAAATCTTCAAAAGTTTTAGCTCACTCTCGTATTCTCCCAAAAAACCAAACTTGCCCAAACTTCATTGCCAATGAAGAGAGAATGTGAATGGGAATCTCGGCAAAAAAAGAGAGAGAGAGAGAATCTCCAGAAGTTTCTCGAGTGCCTTTCAGAATTATGCTTTTTCGGCTCCCTGGCTCCCTCGCTGGATCCTTGTCTCCCTTACTCCCCCTCTAGCTCTCTCTCTCTCTTCTTTGCTAAAGTATTTTGTTTTAAGAGAGATCCATATTTCCCACCCCCCACTCTCTCTCACTCTAATACGCCCACGCCCCATGCATATGCATATGCAGATATGAATTCCATCCAACCGTCCAATAATACGGTAAGTATGCAAGTGTGTGCAAGTGTAACCGGTATGCAAAGATATAGATAGAGCGCCAGGATTCATTTATCTTAAAACTATTTCGAAATCGTATCATCGCAAATTATTATTATTATTGCTCTGGATCGAATCTGGATACAGGGAGTGAAGGAGTGAGTGAGAAAAAAAGATAACGGAAATGTGGAAATAGCTGGCGCGCGCGGACTGTTCATAAATAGAATGATTATATTAGATATCCGGATTATTGTCATCATAATGATCATCATTTATATGATCATCATTAATTTCATGATGATGATGATGATGATGATGATCCAGATCCAGAGCATTTATATTAAATTTTTTTTACTGTTATTTTGAATCCCTCGATCAATAAAACTTGGTATTGGGATATTAGCTGTTCCGGGGAAACCTCTTTTTGGGAAAATTTCCAGGATTTTTTTTGTGCCAGGATTTTTTCCCGGGAACTTTCCATATTTTTTTTTGTGGCCCAAGCTATTTAATAATTTCCATGGCGGTTTTTTTTTGTTGATGAAATTTTTATCAGAATTCGGTTTTTGGCTCGTGCCTTTTATTATTATTATGCCGCACTGATTGTTGCACCCGAAAAACCACTAGAACCAGAAGTGGTTGGTCGGCAGCAACAATCAATCTCGGATTCACATTTCAGATTCCTGACTGACAGATTCTGAGCTTTCGAGGTTTCGAGGTTCTCGGGAACATATTTGGCAACCCGACGAAACCACCACCACCAGCAGCAGCAGCTGAAGGGAAAAAAATATTCATTTTGAAAATTTTCAGGTGACAGCTTGGATGATGAATGATGAAGATAGAACAGGATAGTAGGCGTATCGGTTTGTCGGAGTGGGAGTGGGCGTGTCACATGTGGACAATGGCTAGGCTAGGGAAAATTTATGAATCTGATATCTTTTTCTTGCTCTCTCTCTCTCTCTCTCTTTTGGTGAAGAAGATCGAGAAGAATATCACTTTGGTAGGGGTGGTGGACAAGCCCCCGAAGAAGAACTACAACCACCAAGATTGAGACTGGACTGCAGATTTTTCATTAGATTTCCGCACCGCCCCACACACCCCATACATACACCCACACCCACACGCATACAGTGTATTGTTACTGGATTTCTTTTTGGATTTTTTTTTCTGGTTGAGTTTGGAACATTTTTCATTTTTTTTCTTGGTCTTCTTATTCTTCTCCGTCTTCTTTTTGGCCGAGAATTTTCAATAATCTTTTGTTGTTGTTGTTGTTAGGTAATATAGTAGGGGGAGAAGAATTATGTAATATTTATATATTGTTAAATAACTGCGGCGATATATTCCAAACACATACGCACATACACACACGCCCACACGCCCACACACCCAACAAACGATCAATATGGTTGGCCATTGCTGCTGCTGTTAAATCATCTTTCCTGTTTCCTGTTCTCGCTTGCTTTCTCAATTTTCAGTTCCACTTTGGTTGGTTGGTTGGTTGATTCCGTGTTTATAGGCAATATATTATTATACCCGAGACCCTATATAAGTGTGTGAACACCTAATGTGTGATCAATCGGGATTCCGGGCGCCACATACACATTCACAATGAATATTCTCGCATTCTCGCAGGTAGCGGATTCACAAATAGTTCGTGTGTTTTTGCCGTGTGTCTCCGGTTTTGAATATCAAAAATCCAGGCTTTTGATTTTGATTAGAGCAGGCCCCTCCCTTGCTGCCTGCCCCTCCCTCCCAAATCCCTGTTGATATTTGCAAGGGTGTGTTTGAATAGGATTTCTTTGGGATTTTCTAAAAATGGCTAAAAATACCTCTTCAACGGATCTTGCGGAACGGAATTTTCAATTTTCTGATTTTTTGATTTTCTGATTTGCTTTTCTGTTTTTCTCGGAACAATTCCCGCACGGTAGTTCGATCCGGTAGTCAATCATTCAAGAATCCTTGGGAGTGTGAGAGAACCTCAAGGGGACGTGGAATTTTGATTTGGATCCGAAAAAATAAATAAATACCGCGAAAACCAAAGGAAAAATATTATTTCCACATCAAAACGTTTGATTGGTTCGTTCGGTCCAACCCACCCACACACACACTTAGACACACCCACCTACACACACAAACACAAAGAATGTTGTTTGATTTTTTTTGGTGGTTGGAGCCATCAAACCAAACCGACATTCTTCTTCACTGAATCCACCACCGGAACCTACACACACACCGCGAAAACAATAAAAGATTGCATTTAGACGGTGGTTTTTTACAATTGTCACCCGCAGACTTTTTTTGTTGTGGGTGTGGGTGTGTTTTGTCTTCGATCTTTTTTTGTTTTTCTGGTTGAAAGCATCCACGAATCAAATTGCTTTGGAAAAGAAATCGAGCGGACACACCCACCCTGACACACCCACACACCTACATACACACCAATAAGCATGTGATGCTAACGTATATTTTTGTTTTCAAGGTTTCACTTCAAGTGGCCAATTTATTACGTTTGTTCAAGATACCACAAGTGAGCTATGCATCCACTGGTACATCGTTGAGCGACAAGACACGTTATGATTTTTTCGCACGTACCGTACCGCCGGATACTTATCAAGCATTGGCATTGGTGGATTTGGTACAAATATTCAATTGGTCCTATGTAAGCTTGGTGACCAGCGAAGGTCAATACGGTGACAGCGGTATGACAGCGTTCGTACGTGAAGCGAAAAAACGTTCAATTTGTATTGCTATCAATGAAAAAGTACCACAAAATGCTGATGCTAATTATTTTCAATCCATACTGTATAATCTACGTACTAAACCGAATGCTCGTGGTGTGGTGTTGATTTTGCGGGCCGAGGATAATCGCGGCCTGCTGGAAGCAGTGCAATCATTGAATTTCACCAACTTGTTCACATTCATCGCTTCGGATGGCTGGGGCAAACAGGATCGGTTAGTGTTGGGCGTTGAACAAATTGCTGAAGGAGCCATCACCGTTGAATTGGCCACCACCGAAATCGAAGAATTTGATCAATATATGGCCAATTTGACTGCTGAAAACAACAAGTAAGTTTCCTCTTTCTTTCTCTCATTTACTCTTTGCTCCTCCTCTTTTTGGGCGTGTCCCAATCGCAGCTTACACCCATGGCCACACCCAGACCCACTTAATGCCCTTGATTTTGATTTTCCCAGGCTGAACATGACTATTGTGTGTGCGCGCCAGTGCTAGTGCTAGGGCCCGCCCTCTTCTTATACTTGTTCTGATTGTCCCCGCCTTCATTATCATTATCATTATCGTCTTGTTGAGCTCATCTTGTTTATTTCAACATGATTTTGTGTATCGGGACCTTCCAAGTGAAAATGATAACCTTGATGATGATCATCATCATCATAATTTGAATATTCCAATAAGCCAACTTGGGAAAAATATGAATATGAGTATGGGCGTTGGTAGGTGGGCGTGCCCTAGCTTGGGCGTTACCAATACCAATCTGTGATTTCGGGATGTGTGTTCAATCAATTTTCTTTTGGTTTCGTTTCGTTTCTTACGCCCGGGCGAATTTTCATGTTTTCATATTTTCATTTGCAATTGGGGATTTTCTTTTGCTCGCTCCCACACACACGCACACACACCTGAAATTGGAAAACTGGATTTCGACTGGAATTCAAATCAAATCAAATCAAATAAAAAATTAGAATAATCATCCGGGAGCCTTGATCCAGATCCAGGCTGGATGTGGGCGCCATCAAATTTGACACATGCATGATGTAATAACAATTCAAAAAAAACAACATCATTGACACATGAGGAATACATGTAGGATTATGATTATGATGATGATGATTTGTTCCCGATGATTTTCCCCAGAATCCAATCAGAGCATGGTAGGGGGAGTGAAGGATTCTTGGTGTGTGTGTGTGTGTGTGTGTGTGTGCACGCTGGGCCAGTAGGGAACACAGGAATAGGAGATCAAATTAAACTGGGCTTATTTTTCTGGGAGCCACCACCACCACCATCAACACCACCAGAAACAACAGTAGCAACAATTCGATCCTGGACCAGCGAAACAAACGAGTGGAATCAAAGAATCCTGGCCATTGTGTGTGTGTGTGTGGATGGTTTTGGATTTCCTTTTTTCTTATTTTTTATTTTGGTTCTATTATTATAGTTTACTCTGTCGGTTTGAAGTTTATTATTTATCACATCCACATCCACATACACACAAAGCTTCCTTTTTTTCCAGTTTTGATTCGCGTGTTTAGCTGAAAGCTCTCCAGCTCTTGGCTCCGGTCATAGTCGGTCTTGAAGAAAGTTTCAATTTACTTGAAGGTTTTTGTTGCTCTCGCTGTTGTTGTTGAAGCTGGAACAGGAAACAAAGATTAAGATCCTTTTAATCAAAAAAAAAAGAAAAAAACAAGAACAACTAAACAAAACGAAACAAAACAAAACTAGAACAATGATTTTATGGGCACCATTGCTGGTTGCTGCTGTTGTGTTGTTGGTGTATTCCAGACCAAACCAGGATCCTGTCCTAATGTTCCCAACATTGGATCCAACAGCAGCAGCAACAGAAACAGCAGCAACAATAATAATAATCACTAGGAATTCAATGATCCAGATTTGGAAAGAGGCGGAAAGAGGCGAGGATTTTTCGCTCTCTCACTCTCTCTCTTACTCTCACTCTTTGGGAACAATCCAAAACCAACTTGGGATTGTATTTCAAGCAAAATATTATTATCATCATCATTTTTCGCTTCCGCCATTCTTTTACGGTTTTCTGCGGGTTAATTTTTAACGGGACATCCAACACACACACGAACACACACTGGCTCTATTTTTGGGACCGGCACACTCTGCTGGCATCCTACTGGAACAACCATCATCATCATCATCAATGGGCCAGCCATCCAACGTTCTCAAGTGTTCTGGGGGTTAATTTTTTTTTTTGGTTGTTGGTTGTTGGTTGTTGTTTCCAGTTTAGCGAGTGATGCGAGTCGCTTACGGTTGATGGAATCCGTGTAGGACTTGGCTTTGGATCCCGCGTTGGTTATCTTGTATTGTTATTTGATCGAGACATACACTGACACACTCGCACACTGACACACACACAAGTGTCGGTAGTAATTTTTTTCCGGGCGTGTTGTTGCTCTTGCCCGTTGTCCCGTTAATCGTTTTCGGACCGTTATCTCAGCCCACTCTCTCTCTCTCTTCTCGGCCCATTATATTCGGCCTATGACCATCACACCGCACTAGTGGGACAATTTAATTGTAGAGCAATGAGCATCATCATCATCATCATCATGGTTTTGACGACAAGCAGCAGAAGGCAAGAAAGGGCGCCAAATACCGAAACCGAAAAACCCAAAAATACAATACAATCTTGGAGCCATGTGTGTGTGTGTGTTCGGGTGTGAGTGGGTTCGGGTGTTCGGGTGTTCATTATATGAATGAGTGGATCCTTCACCACCACCACCACCACAAGAATCCGGAAATGTTCATGTTCATTTTGGGGATACAAATTAATCAAATGAAGTGGGTGCAGGTGTGTGGGTGTGTACCAAACTGGATACTGGGCGCCATATAGCCACTATTCGGCTTAAAACGTAGTTGAACAAAAGCAAAAATAATTATCTTCTGATCTTCTGTCAATGTTTTTTTAATTGTTTTGTGTGAATTTTCTGTCTATTGTTTCCATCGGAATCCGTCGTAATCCAAGACGTAATCCATGGTTCAAAGAATATTGGCGCGAAACATTCGGCTGTCGTTTTATGGACGATCCATTCGAAAATTATTCAGTGCCTTTATGTTCAATGGATATGCGTATCGATCCAACAATGGGCTACATACAAGAATCTAAAGTACAATTCGTTGTGGATGCTGTCTATTCATTTGCACATGCATTACATAATGCATGGTTGGATCTTTGCGAACCGGATGATGGCTATTGTCCAAGACTTAAAGAGCTTGATGGTGAAACATTTTATAAACATTATCTGCTCAACGTTTCATTTGTTGGTATGTTGATTTCCATTGTTGTTTTGTTGACCACTGGGGTCACTGGTCACTGATTGTTTTTCTCTGCTTCGTTGTTTTCCCCCGATTCACAGATTTGGCTGGCAGCGAAATACGTTTCGACAAGAACGGCGATGGTTTGGGTAGATATAATATCTACAATTATCAACGTTCATCCCTGACAACATCGTTGACATCATCATCCGGTAGTGGACAATTCATTCAAGGTGGCCAAACATATTTTTACAAAAAAGTCGGCCAATGGAGCGATGCCGGCCTAGAGTTATTACTTGATGAGCTTGTTTTTAGCATTACACAAGATGATGATAATTATGGTGATGTTGAAATGATCGAACCAGACGGCTATGTACGTGTGGTTCGTGTACCGGAATCCATTTGTTCAAAACCATGCAAAGTTGGCCAAATCAAAATCGTACAACAGGGGGATCGTTGTTGTTGGATTTGTGCCGCATGTAAACCATACGAGTTTGTCTATAATGAATCCACATGCGAGGATTGTGGCGAAGGCCGATGGCCATATCCCGATAAACAAAGCTGCTATGATCTTGAACTGCGTTATATGAAATGGGGTTCAATGTTTGCCATTGTGCCAATCATAATAGCGGTGATCGGGCTTAAATTGACCATATTCGTCATTGTGGTGTTCATCAAATATAGCGATACGCCCATTGTTAAGGCAAGCGGAAGAGAATTATCCTTCATATTGTTGGGCGGTATTTGTTTTTGCTATCTGAACACGTTCATTTTGATCGCCAAGCCAACTTTGATCACATGTGCTCTGCAACGTTTTGGCGTAAGTATCCACTTGATCCTCTTGATCGATTCCAGATCCGGGATTCTCAATCTCACTCTAAAAATCCTTATTTTCCAGGTCGGCTTTGGTTTCTCCATCATCTACGCAGCACTGTTGACCAAAACCAATCGTATTTCACGGATATTCGATAGCGCCCGAAAAACGGTCCGACGACCTAGCTTCATCTCGCCCAAATCACAAGTTATCATCACCGGATTTCTGGTCATGATCCAGGTATATGATACGATATGACCCTTCCGACCAATCCCGTGACTAATCTCAATATTACGTATTACGTATAATTCAGGTTATTGGTACTGGAATTTGGTTTTTGCTGGAACCACCGGGCATCCGAAAATATTATCCTGATGGTAAACGATCGGAGGTCATACTAAAATGTCGTGTTCGAGATTCAAGTTTTTTGTTAAGCTTAATCTATAACATGTTTTTGATTACAACATGTACTTTGTATGCGGTTAAAACCCGAAAAATACCGGAAAATTTTAATGAATCCAAATTCATCGGTTTCACCATGTACACCACTTGTATCATTTGGTTGGCTTTCGTTCCCATTTATTTTGGCACCGGAAATAATTTTGAGGTAAATCCTATATCCTTTGATGGATCCAAGATGATGCTTTAACATTTCCCCTATTTTGAATTTTTAATTGTTCCAGATTCAAATAACAACATTATGTGTGTCAATATCGTTGAGCGCATACGTAGCATTGTTTTGCCTTTTCTCACCAAAGCTTTACATAATCATTTTTCATCCGGACAAGAATGTAAGAAAATTAACAATGAACAGTGCTACCTATAAGAAGGCCACATCATCCAGTGTACCCACAACATCATCCAATCATGGTGAGTTTTCGGGGATGATATTCTCTCCTATACTAAGCCCTGCCTCTCATCTCATCTCCCCTCCCATTTTTTCGTTCGTTCGTTTGTTTGTTTGTTCGTTTTCCGCATGGTGGCGCTTTTGTCTGAAGAACATGTAAAATTGACCGTTTCCGAGGATAAAGTGTATGCTTCAACCGAAGCCAGTCAACGTTCGGTTACGGCCGTGGCCAGTACAGCGGTTGCAACCGTGGCCACCATGGTAAGCGTATCGGCGATGGAGGTTGCGGCTGCTGCGGCCGCTGCTGCTGCTCATACCGGTGGTGGTAATATGGATGATTTAGATGAAGATACATGCGGTGCATGCGGATTGACCACCGCCAAAATATCCACCACACCACAACCATCATCAATGGTGACTACAAGCGGTGATGCCAATACAACAGCTAAACAACCACAACAGCTCAAACATCAAATATTGCACCATGATCATCATTATCGTCACCATCAACATCATCAATTTCATCAGGCGCCACAACATCACGGACATCATGGACATCATGGACAACAATCAACGATGGCGGTTGCGGTTGCCGCGACGGCTGCGGCGGCTTCAATTGGCAGCTTGAACAATGATAATCCAGAACCGGTTGTAACACCGACACCGACCCCATCGCCAACCACGCCAACCGCAAATATGGCCCCGCCGATTGCCATGACAACCATGGCCATTACGGAAACAACTTCAGCTTCAATGGGTTTGATGGCGGCCGTATCCACCACCACCAATACCACCACCATAGCCACAACTACAACCAAAAATGTCAACAATAATAATAATAATAGTAAAAATCTAGCATCACTTTAAATGAAAATGATTCGGACAAGCGAAAAACTCGAACGGATGTCCAAACACAAAAAGGAGTGGGCGGACAAATATGCCATGATGGAACACACATACACACACCCACATCCCAACACTTCTAGGCTTATTCACACGTGAACAAACAAAAATGCGCCACCACCACCACCGCCACCAATCACCATTCACGATTGATCGATCGATCCATCGATTCCGGATACCATCAATTGAATGGATTTAATTCGATTATGATCATCAAAAATATATAATTTGTAACATCATTCATGAACGCATCCTGCCTCCACCTCTTTCTCTCTATCTCTATCTCTATCTCCCCCTTCTTCTTTCTCTTGTTTCCCCTTCCGAATTTTAAATGTCATAATCATCCAAAATCCACAAACATTTTTCGGACACATTCCCCCGAAAACACACAACCAGGCCAATCAATGTTCACACAACCGGAATCCAAAGCCCGGGATTCACGATCCATTCCAACCAGGGATTTGACACCCACATGCCACACCTAATCCAATCTGGATTCAATTCTACTGGATACAATTAATCACACGATAGCGATAGAGATCTCGATCTTCATCATCATCATCATCATCAGTATGGTCATCTTCTTAAACACCATCATCATCATCATGTGGTCTCGATTTCGCTCCTCCCACATTCCTATCTCTCTTTCTATCTCGCTTAACTCCGCCTCCTGCATACACGCGCATGCGCGCCAAAACCAGACCACCAAAAAACTTGCAAAAAAAAACTTGCTGGAAACTTTCGAAATTCCACGCCCAAAAAAAAACGAAACGAAACGAAAATGATTGCATAACACAATTATTATTATAACCATAATGATCATCATCATAATCATAATCATCCACATCATCATAATCATTGGAAATCATCAAAAAAAAATCTGATCTGGATCTTAACTTATGAAAATTGAAGCAAATTGATTGAAACAAATTGAAACAAAACCGAAACAATTTTTAATTAATGATATTAATTACCACAAATGATATTAATTATGATAATTATGATAAAAATTGAATAAATTTTTCCAAAAACCAAAAAATTAACATGCAAAACCAACAGGAAACACACCCACCCATACGCCCACACCCACCCACATTCAAATGCACACATTGATTCTTCATTGATGATGAGAATATTGTCCCGTTGATTTTTGCTTGCTTCTTCTATTTATTTTGATTTATATTTTTTCTGTTTTTGGCCTCTCTCTCTCCAGTACCATCTCGCTCTCGTTCTTTCGCTCTCTCGCCATTTTGCAATCTTCTCTCCATTTCCGTCGGAACCTTCTCTCCTTCTCTCTCTCTCTTTTTGTTTTTGTCCTTCCCTTTTTTTTTGTCACTGTTGTTCCAGAATTTCAAAAATTTGGAACATTTGGCCTATCATTTAATGATTGTTTAACATTTTGAACATTTTAATTATGATCATCCGCATCCGCATCATCAGCACTCCACCACGCCCCCGACCAGCAAGACAAGTCTCTTGCTGGGTCCGATCCCAACCTCGCATTCCCAAAATCCACACATTCAGATCACCACCAATCAACATTCGGAACATCACACTTGCTTTGAAACACACACGCCGACACACCAACAAATTTGAATCCACCATTGATTTATTATTATTATTATGTAATACATTTGTTACAACAATTTTCTTTCTTTCTTTTTCTTTTTTTGCAGCATTCTAATGTTTTAATTAATTCTAATCAATTAATTAATTATATCTCAATTTTGAATTTATTAAAAAAAAGAAACTGCTTTGAATTATTTCCGAATTATTAACGTGATGTAGGTGTACAGTGGCTTTTTTTGAATTTCGACCAGTGTCGAAATAGCCGGTTCTGAGGCCGGCCACTAACGGTGGAAATAGTGCACGCTGGTTATGTTGGCCTGTCAATATTGTGTGTGTGTGTGTGTGTTATACGTGTACACGGGACACGTCTTCAACCAGTCAGCCAGCCAGTCAGACAGGCAGACAACAACCAAGGCAACAGCCATTATTATTATCATCATCACGGTGTCGGCTTCTTTTCTCCAACGATATTTTATTTTATAATCTTCTTCTTTTTCTTCTTCTTCCTCTTTGCAATCCGGCTTTGAATTTTATTTCTTCATTTTTATTGGTTTGATTTGAAATTTTAAAACACCATAAAAATCATCATCAACCAATCATGTTGAAATCATGTTGTTTGCAGAAAAATTCATCACTATTGATATTTTTAATTGGTCTGGTTTCAGTATTGATGGCTGTTGGTGATGCTTGTAAGCCAACACATCAATCATACGTGGCCAACGATGGTTTAGTATTGATCAGTACCGGGAATGTGATTACATTTCAACCAAACTGTCCTAAAGATGGTGAGAGTGATCTTCATGATAATTTTCATTCACTTATATTTTGATGATCTTTGTCTTTGCCAGTGATTCCTGCTTATGCTGTATTGGATGGTAATTCATTGATCATTGTTCAACACGATGATGGCCGTACTTACCAGGTAACATTAATTGATGAGGTGTATTATCATATGTTGAATTTTCGTTTTGTTTTTGTTTTCGGCTGAACCAAAATAGATATCCTGGACCAATGATTTCATGGCTGCATCATCATATAGTGGACAGGAAATATCGGTTTATGATGAAAATGGCTTCCAACAGTACAAAAAATCGTATCAAAGCGGCAGCGGCAGTGATGTTAAACCATTGTTTAAATTACCATTCAACCATCAATCAGCCATTACCGGGCCATTGGTCCGTACCGAATTCGTTGTGTTGATCATCTATTTGATGGTCACTTATTTGGCCATCAGCTGGCGTTTCAAGATAATGAACAAACAGATTTAAGACAAGACAAAACGAAACCACATACATTTTCCAGAATAATAGCCGCATCAGCAGCAGCAGTAGTAGCATGAAAATCAAACATTTTTTCTTACCAAATTTTTCCTTTGTCCTTCCTTCCTTCTTCCCACTCTAATCTTGAAGATTAAATTGTGTTGTGCTCAACAGTGCTTCCATTAGGACCATTAGGATTTCAATAAGAAACAAAACAATTTTCCAAAATTACTTGAAACTTATTGTTAGCATGTGCTTTACCAAAAATCAAAATCTCCTTAGAAATCTTATATCTTATACCTTCATTCACGCTCACAGCTTATATCTGGCTTAATTTTATATTTCAATTAATTTTATCAATTGATAAGAAACAAAAAAAATTATGTAAATGTGTGCATGGAAATTATATAATTTTTACACCACAAAAAAAGCGAATCAAAATCAAAATCAAAATCCAAATCCAAAACATATTATTATTATCATTATTATTACATAAATTTGCATTAAATGAAGCCACGTCGGCGGTGAATCCATCGTTCCATTTGTTGTTGGTTTTCAACGTTTCTTCCAGGTATATTTTCGTCTGGCTCCCTCTTGACCCCACTTCTTCCGTTC
Source organism: Amerodectes protonotaria (assembly GCA_025882695.1). Taxonomy (NCBI): domain Eukaryota; kingdom Metazoa; phylum Arthropoda; class Arachnida; order Sarcoptiformes; family Proctophyllodidae; genus Amerodectes; species Amerodectes protonotaria. The sequence continues at coordinate 19,049 of JAOZJS010000490.1, read as the reverse complement.
TCGCATACGTCTGTCGGGCGTCAACAATCCAACCGAACGCATCTTTTCCACCGTTTCCCGGTCAACAAAGCTTCTCAACGCCACCGATAATGCATAACGTATGGCACCGGATTGTGCGGATGTTCCCAATTCTCGGACACCATTGGGAAATGGTGGTGAATCTTCACTATATTCACGGGTGTATTCCACATGCATGGTACGACATTCAATGTCCACTTTGTTGAGAAGGCCACAAAAATTGATGGGCGTCATGATTTGTTCGCTGTTGTTTGTTTGGTGTGGTGGGCAAAAATATAATAACAAAACAAATTATTGAAATTTTCGGCTCGCACTTAAACTTTTATATTTTCATGGTTTTACCGATCTTGGATGAATTTAAAGTAAAGAATATCCTGGCCATTAATATCCACCTTTCCGGTTCCTTGTCCACGAACAGTAACATATGCCACACATAGTTTGCGTTGGCCTAAAAACAAGAACAAGCCAAAATCAATGAATTGATCACAACCAGAATCGACCAGAAAAAATTTCCGTTAACCATACCCACTGCATTCATGTATGGCCTTCCGTCCGTATCGTATTTAAGTTCGGGAATCTCACGGATTTCCGCCGCCGATTTAATGGTTTTACGATATTTTTGCAAAAAATTTTCACACAATTTTGAATACGGGTGCTCAGCTAAACGTTCCAAAGCCACAATCAATGCATCATATTTTGATTGTTCGATTTTTTCCAAAAACAATGTTTTCATATCAGCGTATGATAGCCATTCCGAAGATTTGAAATCGCTAAATCAAAAAATCCAAGCAAACATTTGAGAAACAGGATTGTGAACACAACAACCAAAATTACATTCTAGAATCATCTGGTGGATTCAGGATACCAGCTTTCAGCTGTTTATCTTCATAATCTCGTAAATATTTCATTTGTTCTTCGAGATCCTGGGAAACATTTTTCCAAAACAAAAAAATTAATCGTCATGATCATCAAATCGCGTTTGATAATGAAAACTTACATAACAAGTTTGATAGAAATTGGATTTGTTCGTATAAAACAATGAATGAAATGGTCGACCATCCAAACTGAATTGTGCTTGCTTGATCACCGGATAAATATCTTTTGGTGGTCGCATTCGTGGCCTAGCTCTTGGATCGAACAAACCGGATGGCATCAAATATTGTATGGCCAACTAGGAGGGAAAATTTCAAACCGAAATTAAGACATAATGTGTATTGGAAATACAAATCTTACATCAATATCACTCTGGTTCATTGAATCCAATTTCAATCCCATCATGTTGGCCAAATGTCTACGGCCAATATCGAATTCTTTTTCTTGTTCTTGCATGAACAAATTATGTTGTTTAGCTTTTTCCAGATAAACTTTCATCGCTTTGGATATGACTGTCTTTTTCGAAGTTTTCTGCTGTTCCGAATCAATCATTTCGATGCCATCATCATCATAATGATCATCATTTGGACCGGTGCTCAATACTGGTTGTTTATTGTTCATCAAATGTGTTTGACCAAATTTCGGATTGGACGGTACACGAGGATCATTTGGTCGTTTAGGATAAGCAGAATGTCCATACTTAACACTTCTGTGGATCAGTTCGGTGTTGGTGATGAATTTCCAACAGACACCACCATTTGTGTGGAACAAATGATTGGTGTTTAGTCTTGGATTTTGTACACAATTCAGAATCCGATTACGGACACTGCAAGAAATCATCGACATTTTGACAAAAACGACGATGACGATGAAACAGCGATTTGAATGAAAATGAAATTGTACAAATGATCAAAAATGGAAAACATAAAACTGCTGCACGCCAAAAAAAACATGTGTATGTAAATAAATGCAGACTCTGCGTTCATACGATGCAACATCATGAACCTTTCTTGTATGAACGGCAACCTGTTTTTTTTTAAAAGCAGCATCAATGCAAAGCATTGCAAAATGATTAGGATTAAATTGAACCTACAACCAGCAGCAACCAGCACAACCAGCAAACATCGCCATGGATTCTCTATGGATCCTTTATGATCATCATCATTTTAATTGATTAAGGATTTTCTATTGCATTTTTATGTCAAGTAATTTTTCTGCGCTTGGTTAACAAATCTAATCCCCCAAACGATGATGATGGTTATCATCACCATGGTTGGAGTCCAAGGATTGCGAATTAAATTTATGTGTGTATGGCTTCCATAAATCAAATCGCCAAGCATTTCCTCGACATACAGACAGTGATGGAAATGATGGAAACAGGATTTTGTGTCCTCCGATGTACAACATGCTCGCACTTGCATACCAACCATGCACACACGGACACACTATACCATACCAAAAGCATAAGCGCATTGTACAAAGCGAATCGCTGATTCCAAAACTGAAACACACCACACCAGTGACACCTTAACAACACCAATCGTAACCGCACATCGATTTCATCGTTGTCATTTGGATTTGTGGTAAACATTTACCTCGTGTGTGTGTACCTGCTTGTTTGTGCGCGCTTGTTTGTAGCCCGATTTCCCATTGTCAACGATCACCGCCGTCAACGACTGACGCCACGACGGATTGTGAATACGGTTGTGATTGTTGGCTTGTCGTTTGTCGCTTGTTGCTTGTGTTTGCTTGTTTGTTTCGGGATTCCGATCTAGGATAGTTCGTTGTGTTCATCGAATTCAAATCACCCCACGCCATCCATCACGCCCAAATCCGACGCCCGACGCATAATCCTGGTTCGATGATGGCTTGGATCGATGTGGTGGCCACCGTGGCCATAATCTTAACTTTAATTTCGTTTCTGACCGGAATGTAAGCATGAATGAGATGATGAGATGAGATGATATCAAGGCGTGATGGTTTTCGATTTGGATTTAATTTTGGAATCTTTTTCTTGTTCTTGTTCTTTTGTTTCTTATTTTCCCGCCAAATCCAGTCCAATCTGTTGGTCAATCTATAAGGCTAAATCCACTGCTGGTGTTTCATCACTGCCCTTCTTGGTCGGAGCGCTTTGGTAGGCCAACTTTGGTGTTCAATGGGTTCGCTTTTTTTAAAAAATGAGGATTTTGATGATCTGCCCTCCCTCCCTCCCCCCACCACACCCCTGGCTCCCAATCCCTAGTTGTTTTCTATGGTTTCGTTATGGTCTATTATTGAACGATCCGATAATGATTTCGATCAATCTGATCGGTTTGATATTTCAATCAATCTATTTGTTTTGGGTTTATCTGTATACCAGAAGCAAACGTCCGATCAATGTCAAATTGATCACATTGATCGGTTTCTTCATCATGGTGCATTTATACATCCAACACTCGGCCGATCCATCATGGTTGATCGGTTCCATGTGTAGCATTGCATCCACACTGTTCGCTTTGTCACCATTACCATTGGTTGTGCAAGCCGTGCGAACTAGATCCACCGACAAGCTACCATTTCCGATGATATTCTCATCATTTTTGGTCACCCTGATGTGGTACATTTATGGTTATTTGATTAATGATATTTTCGTTCAGCTACCCAACGGTTTTGGCGCCATCATCTGCGCCGTTGAATTGAGCCTGTTCCGCATATATCCTTCAAAGAGCCATGCTCAGGTAACGCCCCCGTGAAAAAAAATTGACTAGAGTTATAATTCAAATTTTCACTTTTTGCCATTTATTTTTCTTCTATTGCACCTCCTTCTTCTTCTCTAATCTCCTCCTCTTCTTCTTTCTTCCTTTCAGTGACTATAATGCATGATGATGATGAAGACACAAAATTTTCCGTGCACGCTCGCGCCCTCTGTTGACTGATATTAGAAACTCGAAATTTGAAATTAGACTAGTTCAATGATAATGTTCAATGATGAAATAAAATGATCGGCTTTTGAAATTTGATTAGGAATTTGATTTTTGATTTGATTTTCCCCAAAAACACACAGATGAATCGATCACCAAATCGGAAATTTTGCATAATCTGCTGGACTGTTGAGATGAAGAGACGGATTCAAAATTCATTGGCTCGCTTCGATCATAGTGATCCACCACAATCACCAGAATCATCTACGTTGCTTTGATCAGACCAGGTGATCGCATATTGATAATTGTTACGTTTTTTTTAAAAAAATAAACAAAAATGTGAACTAGGATTCAATCCGAATCCGAGTTTTAAATCCCATTAAAGAATTACATTTCGAATTTTAAAATTTTTAAATGTCATTATTGAATCCCCTTATTGGGGATTTTTTTAACACTTTGAAAGTACTTTACTGACATACTGGCAATGTATGAATCGTACTTTTTTGAATTCTTTCTCACGAATTTTGGCGCCAAAAATCAAATCCACGTGAATCTTGAATTTCAACACACTTTCATTGGTTTCACACTATCGTTGTCATATTTTGAACTCAAGTCATCAAATATTTGGCGATTATTTTAGTATATAAGACCTCTTGTTTTATTTGTGGAAATTCATTCAGCATTCATCGATGCTTTCTGATTTTTTGCAAAACACTCACACTGGCTTGGATGGCGCAAGAAAAAAATTTTTGATTTTTTTACACTTTGTAAGTACTTTACTGACATACTTGCAATGTATGAATTGTACTTTTTTGAATTTGTTCTCAAAGATTTTGGCGCCAAAAATCAAATCCATCTGAATCGTGGTAAAATATTCGATATGGCTAATGTATGATGATAATTTAGATTTGTGTGCTTCGGATTCTTCAAAACACTCACATTGGCTTGGATGGCGCAAGAAAAAATTTTCGATTTTTTTTGCACTTTGAAAGTACTTTACTTTAATTTGCAATGTATAAATTGTACTTTTTTGAATTTCTTCATAATGATTTTGGCGCCGAAAATTAAGCTCATTAAGCAACAACTATTCCTCGATTAATTCATCAAATTTGGACCTATCAAAACCGAGCGCGGTCAACAATGGTATCAATGGTCCCGATTGTTCGTCTTGGTCCAGTGTATGGCCACCGTCATCATCGTCATGTTCGTCATCATCATGATCTTCATCGTGATCATCATCATTTCCATCACCATCATCATTATCATGGTCAATGGTATGATCCGTTTCCGATCGTTGGGTGACACCATCCGCGGAAACCATTCCCGTTCCCCCCTCATGGCTTGTTCCAGTCGATAGTTGATCGGCTCCCATCGATTCCGGAGAATCCGGCGGGTGTTCGGTCTCACCATCATTATTGTTATTGTTGTTGTTGAACGATTTACAGGTTGGATTCAACATTGATGATGTGGATGATGATGATGCAGTGGAGATCATCGACAATTGTGAGCGGGAATCTTTTGATGGATGGCCGATTTCATCGTTTTGGTTGGCCAACGATTCTGTTGGTTGCACCAAACTCACCGGTGTGTTGTTGTTGGTGGTGGTGGTGGTAGTGTTACGATTTTTCGTATTCAACAAAAGATCCAAACAATATGTTGATTCATCCCCAATCGAATGGCCTGTTCGGCTGGCCAAATCCTCAATGATCTTGGTGACTTGTGCATCGAAATTATCGAAAACCACTTCGCTCAATGTACCGCAGGATTTCCGTACAAAATCATACCACAATTGTAGCTCGACGGGATTCTTGATGCTCGCTTTCGAGATGCTCATTTTGGACAACAATAATTTATTCTGTATGACCTTATCACACAGCCGATGTATACGTTCGGTTGATCTGCATTGATTGAAATATTCCAATATTTGCACCATTATCGGCCGTTTTGATTTAGTTTTATGTGCACATCTTCGGCCCAATTCCAGTAGATAATTGAACAAATGTCTACCATCCGTTTGTTTGGCTATACGTTTGTCCATCAATAGTTCCAAGGATTTTTCATTGGCCACCATGGAATTTTGCTGCTGCTGCTGCCCATGATGATCATTATTAATATTGTTGGTGGTGCTGGTGGCCTTGATCATCGAATGCTGCTGTTTGGAATGACCGGAATTGATCCCTGAAGCCTGATGTGCGGCCTTACTATATTCATCTTCAACCGAATTGATCAATAATTTTTTCCCATTATAAGCACGTCTACCGGTGGCCATTTCCAAAATGACAATACCATAACTGTAAACATCCACCGCCGGGCTGAGAATCTTTTGTCGAAGATATTCCGCTGGCAGATAAACACTGGTACCATTCACCGATGTGACCGTACAATGTGTATATATTGAATTCTCATTACGGCTATTCTTCACCACTTGTCGGGCCAAGCCAAAATCTCCGAGCCTTGGCTCGAACATCGGGTCCAGCAGGATGTTGGCACTTTTCACATCACCATGTACGAACGGATTTCCTTTTAGGGTATGCAAAAAATTTAATGCACGTGCAACACCTTCACCGATTCGGGCCCGTTGATGCCATGTCAATGGTGGGGTGTTATTCTTACACAACAGCCTATCCTCCAACGATCCATTGGGCATATATTGATACACCAAACATGGTTCAGGACCATCCAACGATACCGCATACAACGGGAGGATATTATCAATACGGCAACAATTCAATATCCTCAATTCGGTCAATGCTTGTGTGCTGGGAACACGAACAGAAATAGAAATAGAAATAGAAGAACATTAATTTCCGGATCCACAAATCCCACACCCCCCGTATCCGTAACCTACAGATTATCGAGACCTTTCAGCTTTTTCACCGCAACCTTGGTACCTTTCCAATCACCAATGAACACCGTTCCAAAGCCACCACTGCCCAATATATTATCTTTAGCAAAATCATCGGTGGCTATCATTAATTCTTTGTAGGATATTTTAAAATCATCAATTTTCAACAAATATTCTGGACAATTTTCTTGGTCACGTTGTTTTGGTTCATGGATCATTTCATCATCCAGATTATCCAGATTACCATGATCCGCATGGTTCGATTGTCTAGCTTGATGATCATGATGATCTTTACAATTATTATCATTATTATCATTATTATTCTTATGGTTATGATGCTTGTTTATATCAATCAATGTTTTCTCTTCGCTGGATTTTCTCAAATGATCATCTTTGAATTCATAATATTTTGGATCATCATCATCATCATCCCGTGATTGTTTCCCGTGGATCAAACCAGAACGATGGTGGTGGTTTACACCCAGGTTTCTCCCACCCGGTTCCTGATTCATGGACGACGACAACAACAATGATGACAACAATAATCCTCCTCCTCCCGGTTGTTGGCCAAGATTGTTTGGTAAAAATTTTCCCGGGAAATTATCATGATCATGATGATGCGCATGATCATGATCAGTGGCCATCATCGATGATGGATTATGGCCAACGGCCGTTTCATATACGGACCGAAGTTTGTGATTGACAAACGGGAGGAGATAGTACATTGCACGATGATGTTTAAGCTGTGCCAAATACATGAATAGATGTGATATTTTAGCATTGCTTGATTCCCATTTGGTTAGCAATTCGTTGGTTGGCGATGCGCTTCTATATAATGCATGCGATATAAGCGTTAGCTGTGTATCATTGAAGCCCATATATCGGCCGCCCAATTCACGCCATGAATTGTCCGCATCTAGATTGATTGTATTTCAGTGGAACAGAACATCATATAATTTAGATTGGATCCGCGATCCCCCAATACCAATAAGCTCATACCTAATAGATCACATATCGATTTACGAATATTATACGGTAATTCATAAACATATATCATCGAACGTTGATGATTGGTCCTATTGGTTGATTGATTTGAATTGGCTGTCCGCAACGAAGATAACGGATGTTGTTGTTGTGGTTGTTGTTGATTTTGATAATGATGATGATGATAATGTTGTCCAACATGATGATGAGACGGATTAGGATGTTCAGCGGCCATTTCAAACATCGAAGATGATAATGGTGGAACATTGGCATAGAATGATGCGGATACAGATGATGATGATGATAATGTTGATGGTAATGGTGGAGCAAACGGTATCGCCGATGGTGGTGGCGATGGTGATGTATTTGAATTCGTCCAACGATATTGCGGTGGTGTTGGTGTTGGTGGTTGATGGACACCAAATATGGAATGATGATGATGATGATCGGCGATGGCCGTCAGGTCTGCTACACACACACACCGGATGGATGGAGTGGCCGAGTTTAACCGAGAGAGAACCAATCGAAAATCAAACAAACAAACAAGGGAAAAAGGGTTATTTTTAGTTTGAAACGATCCACGACGCACATCGATTCGAGGACTGAACTGATGTGTGCGTGTGTGTGTGTACGTAAAAGATGCGCTTACCATTACTTTTCTCATTGGAAACGATCGCTGTTGGACGTTTTTGGTAAGCATTTTTATGGTTATTATCATTGTTATTATTGTTATTGTTGTTGTTGCTATTGTTGTTGTGGTTGCTATTGCTGTTCACCATTATGATCTGATGGCCAATCGAATCGATCGTGTCAGCACGAATCGCATACACACCAAATGTGGTATATGGAAAATTTCTAGGTGTTATATTGATAGTGATACTCCTATTATGGTGGCTTTAGGCGCCTGGATAACAAGATGAACATGGAACGACCGTTCAAGAGTGAATCCAATCGATCGATTCGTTTCGTTTTGGCTACGTGGTGTGAAATGCGTTGTTGAACAACGTAAACAACAACGAAGACAACGACGACGAAGACGAGGAATAGTACATGAACCACCAACAAGCAAGAAGGCAAGCAAGCAAGCAAATACATAGCCTGAGCATAAGCGATATGATGATAATGAAGAAGTGTAATTCGAGGACGACGACAGCCAATCTTGTTGGACAACAACAACAAGCCAACGAGCAAGCAAACAACAAGCTTTTTGGCCACAATCGAGCTTTCTCGCCATTGGCCTAAAGCCATTATCGTTGGATTATCAGGTTAACCATAAGACTATTATGATGTTCCAGAACTGTTCCAGAAGAGTTCCAGGTCTTCAATTCAAATCAAAGAACTAGGATTTTTCGGTTATAACTGATTTTTATTTGGATTCAAACTAGCAGCCGAAAGACAAATACAAATACAAATAATTCACTTAAACGTGCTACAAAACCAGATTACATAATAATATGTTCCATAATAATGGGAACCAATGAAAAAAAAAAGAAAAAGTAGAAAAAAAAATTAAAATAAAATTCAAATTTTATTCAAGATGTTGGCTATTAATCCAAACGAAAGAGAGAGAGAGAGTGGGAGGTAATCCGGATCATCGTCTCCAAGATCCAACTGCTTCGGCTGCTTCAACTTCAATCTCTTCAATTCTTATTTTCAGCAGCTTCGTTATTGTTGGCTTGTTGTTTCTTTGAATTCTTCTTGGCAAACAACCAAGAATATTTGCTTTGCTTACGACGATTCTTCAATTCAGAATTACGAATAACTTCAACAATTTTACGGCAATTTCCGTTCGGATCAAAACGATTGGCATGTAATTCAGCTTCTTTTTTGGTACGTTGTTTACCGCTTTGCGATGAGAACATATGCTTATCGTGTTCAAACATGTAATAATCCAAAACGTTCGGTGATTCCAATGATGGCATTTCGTCTTATTTCTTCTTTTGGATAAGTTTTCTTCAAAAAGAAAAGAAAATTTGAGATTTGGTAATAAGTGTTGTGTTGTAATGCGTAGATATAATAACGATTTTCGAGGCTTGGCTGCTGGCTTTATATACTCGCGGAGATTGGCTGCGTTTGCCTTGTTTGTAAGCGCCAAAGTAAGCGTTCAATCTCTCAATCGGTCGATAGTATACTGCAGTGAGCGCTCCACACATTCACATTCACACACACACATCGCGTTCAATTGAGAGCCAGTTTGAACGTGCGTCGCTAGTAAAGCTTCTAGCATTTTCCAATTTCCAGCATTCAAATGAACATTATACATTTCTCTCCCCCCTTGCTCATGTGAGTTTTGCTGTGTGTGTGTGACTGCGCTGTTCAAGCAAGCAAAATCCATTTGAGTGTGGAGACTATTTTTTGGGGGGTAGAGATTTGTCGGCACACCAGCAGTTGGATGCTGCGTATTGGCCGTTGTTTTCCCCTGACACAGCGCAAACAACAACAACAGCCAATGGAAACGGAACGAAACAAAACGAAAGCTAACGATTTTTCTACAAATTTCTAGAAACACAGCATAATCCTAAAGCCAAAAATCATGCGCACAACGGCAGGATATATATATATATGTGATTCGTGTGTGTGGATATTTGATCCGTCTATATCCAATCCAATCCAATCCCATATATCTTATCTGTATCCGTATCTATTTATCCGAATCACAGAACTAGGATGAACACCCGGGGATTAAGCCAGACAGGGCAACCAGTTTTGCTTTTTTTTGATTGGTTGGTCGAACATCGATCGAACAAACCAAAAATATCGTTAGGCAATGGCTAGCCAGCTTAAGCTTAGCTTTGAGAGACAATCTAAAAATAGCCTAGGATCAGCCGCCATTATTGGCCAAACCTATTCGGATGGACAGTTTTGGCTTCAAACGGCCAAACGGTTTTGCTCTCTCTTTTGACCGTTTTTTTCCCATCCTCAAACGCATCAATCCGATTGGTCCATCTGAGCGAATTGGGGGGGAGGGAGCAAGGGATTCAGAGAGATCGGATTACGTTTGATATTTCATTCTCGACTAGTCAGCTAGCCAGCCAACCATCAAAAAAAAAAATGTCAAACGTTCAATCTACATCCAACCAATCCATCGAAAAGATATGACTGACTGACTGCCTGGTTGAATGTGAATCAATAGGCCAACCTCACAATCACACACATCACATGAGATCATGATGATCATCACTACAAATGATGCGGCAAGATGGTGGTGCTATAGCTTTGAATATATTTTTTTCGATGATGGTTACGTGGAGCTTTTTTTTCACCCGTTTCTCTCGCTCTCTCTCCGGCCATCTTTTAGGTGAGCTTGCTTGCCTGCCTGCCTGATTGAGTGTGCCTGTGCCTATGGAAGCAGCTTGTTTGTAGATGATGATGATGATGATTGGAGAAAAGTCATCAATATACCATCAGAAATAAACACACCATTGGAAAGCAGCGAAGCCAAGCCAACCAACCAATCAAGCACAAACAAGCCAAGCATACACTGAAATATATGACAACCTCGAAATGTCCTTTAGTCCTACACGTTCAATGGCTAATGCCAATGGTATATTTATGCTATATGTTCTGGCTCGCTGGCTATGGCTGGCTATGAAAATTCAAATCATTTTTGCTGTTTTTTTGGCTTTTTGTATTTTGCTGGTTTGCTTTTGTGAAGCAATTTTGAGAGAGAGAGAGAGAGAGAGAAAGTTGTTTGTTGTTTGTTGGTAATCTCAGGCTCTCTATAGAGAGCTCTCTAGCTCTTTTTTTCAAGCATATCGCATCGTCGCTAAATGCGGAATATGTTGTTTTTGATTGGAGGATGAATTGCTTTCATACAAAAAACAACAACAACAACAAGCACACAAGCTTGTGATCACATAAGCCATTGGCGACAGGGCGACACACACAGGCATACAGAGCGAGAGGATAGAGAGAGAGAGAGAGAGAAAGAGAGCGACACTAAAATTTACGACAAAAACATCACATGACATTTTGGGAATGAAGATATTTTTGTGTGTGTGTTGCTGCTGATCATCATAATCATAAAAATAATGGCTAAATGGATGATTGATTAAATGAATGAATGAATGATGATAATCACGACGATGATCATCATCATCATTCGCATCATAAAAACAACAAAAAGCCATCTCCAATGGCGACAAACTGTTGTTTTTAGGCGAGGTTATAGCAAGCAAGCAAGCGCGATCGCGCCAAGGCGCCCAATCTTTAAGCGTGTGTGTGTGTGTGTGGGTGGGTGTGGTATCCCTGTTTGTGGCAATTCGGATTCTCGATTGTTTTTTTTTTTTGAAGAAAAAAAAACAAAATCCTCGAAGTTCGCCGCCGCCGCCTAGTGAGGATGCGCCGAGCTGCATTTTCTTCTTTTTAAACATAAATCATAAACCATTGGCCGCCTATAGCGCGAATCACACTACTAACTGTCACAACATAGATAAACCTTTTCTGGGAACAAATATATATATATATAAGAAGAGATGCCCATGATAAATCCATGATAATCGCATTCGAAAAGCTGTAGGATTAGGACCAACAACGACAACAACTCACACAGACGCCAGCTCACACAAACACACACACACACACAAACATGCCAAAATACCCACGTATGGCTCCAGTATGGGACCCATACTCATGGGATCAAGATGACATATTTTAATTTTGAATTTTTTGAAAATTTATAAATAATCTCAAAGAATGGAACAAGAATTTTCCAACGATTTCAAAGATTTCAAATTGAAATGGGATGGACGAATACAAATGCCTCACCATCGATCATCGTTATTGGGTATCGATAGTTTTCGTACATTGAATGTACTGCTTAGGTGTGAATAGTTTGTGCTTTGTGGCTTATTTTTTTTTGTTTGCTTGTTTGTGTGTTTGTTTTGGTTGATGTTTTGTTGATCGAATGTTTTGTTTTTGGAATTCAAATGTTACGAAATCATGTTGCAATACCAAAGAATCAATCGTTTGTTGTTATGTTTAAAATATCGACCAAATTTTTGGCCATCATCTGTTGGCCGAACATTTCAGACACATTCTGATCAAACAGATTCGAATGAACTTGAATTTGCCAAATTATCAAACAAATGTATTATTTCGTTGTCTGGCCCAGAAACATTTGGTTTCCTACAAGGTAAAATAATTGTTAAATTTTGTTAATTTTATTAATTGTTGTTGAATATTGTTGCCAAAATTCCAGGCATTGTAACCAATGATGTGAGACACTTGACCGAAGATCAATCAACCAGTGTACAACGTTCATGCATCTATTCATTCATGTTGAACAATACCGGTAGAATACTGGCCGATTTGTTTCTTTACAAGTTTCACGATAATGATAACGTGATATTGTTGGAAATTGATAAAAGAATCAAAGATCCGATCATCAAATTATTGAAACGTTACCGAGTGAAAAAGCAAATTTCGATCAACATTGAAGATTCATTCAGCAGTTATGTTTGTTTCTCGAACCAATGCGAAAATTTTCCCAACCAACGTTCGGAGTTTAATGATCCAAAATCACGGACAATATGGACGATGGATCCTAGAAATTATCGTTTCGGTTTCAAAATATTAACCACCAATAATTCAATGAATCCGGATTATTTTGCCAAATTATTGGCACAAAACTCGAAATGTTCAAACTTGATTAATATTAAAAATATTCTTGAAACTGATCAAAATTATTATCGTTCATTCCGTTATCGTTTTGGTATTGCCGAAGGTCCTGATGATCTAACTCCTGAAATTTGTTTTCCACTCGAAGCTAATGGTGATATTTTGAACGGTATCAGCTTCCATAAAGGTACACAATGTACAAAATTGTGATTTGATTATAATTCAAAAAATTTCTTGATATTCTCTCACTTAAGGTTGTTATGTTGGACAAGAATTAACAACAAGAACGTTTCATACGGGCGTGATTCGCAAACGTATCATGCCTATAAAAATTTTACAAAAAGAACTTTGCAAAACCGATTTATTGCCTTCACAGAACGTGATTGACGACCAGGGTAAACAAGTTGGTCGTTTTATTTGTAATTTTGCCGAATCAGGTTTGGCATTGCTCAAATTCAACAATATTCCATCAGATATTGGCAGACAAAAAATCAGATTGAGTATTTCACAACATCCGATTTATGCTTGGAGACCATTCTGGTGGCCAAACTCTCTAATGTGATTTTTTTTTGGTCTTGTTGAAATGTTTATCCATTTTTTTTCGAAGCCTTAATATACATCAACTTTTGTTTGGATGAATTGTTTTTTTTTCAATTTCGAAACAAAGTACTTTTTAATAATATTTGAAGTTAAAATTGAACATCTTTTGGATGGAATAGCATGATAATAATATGTTGGATTAATAATATGGAATTTGGATAAGATATGACAATAGTAAGTTGAATGTAGTAGTTGAATAGAGAACAAGAAAGCTTTGAGAAGGTGCTTTGAGCTTTGACCCTTTCAGCACGGCAATTTTGCCAGCGCGTGAACTTGCTTCGTATAAAGTTAGTCTAGTTTGCCCCATATCCCAATGAAATCTCTATGTAAAAATCCCATAGAGTTTTGCTGGCAAAAAAAAATGTTCTACAGCACTGACTGATATCCCAATGAAATCTCTATGTGAAAATCCCATAGAGTTTTGCTGGCAAAAAAAATGTTCTACAGCACTGAATGAAATCCCAATGAAATCCCTATGGAAAAATCCCATAGAGTTTTGCTGGCAAAAAAAATGTTCTACAGAACTGAATGATATCCCAATGGAATCTCTATGGAAAAATCCCATAGACTTTGCTTAGATTCGAAAGTTCTACAGCACTGAATGAAATCCCAATGCAAAAATCCCATAGACTTTGCTTGGGCAAACGTTTATACAGTGCAATGCAATCGCTGGGATATCCCAGCCGTGCTGAAAGGGTTAAGCGCAAAGTTCCGCTGAACAACCCTAATCGCGCGCGCGCTAGATGCGAATCCCAACGTTTAAGAGGCTTATTTTTTTGTCCAATAGATCTGCATGTGAATGCATGTAGTCAAACATGGGCTGTGGCCGTGATGGATTTCCTGGAATTTTTATGTTCGTTTCGATTGTAAACCAAATGCAAATCCTGCAAAAAGCAAGACTGAATTTCCAGCCTGACGACGATGGCTAACATGTGTGGCGCAGATGCTGCTGCTGCTGCAGCATGGTTACCCTGACTCAATGTGACAATGGCAGGTCTGCATTCGGATATACCAAAATCAAGATCAAATTTCCAATGAGATCCCATCTAGAATTTATTGGCATACAATAATAATAATAATGATAATAGGCAAAACGAAAACGAACAAAAAACTAATATAGAATGCTCCGGGGCGAAATATGAGGCCAAAAATAAGAACGGTTTGCCAATCGCCAACAATCGCATCGTTCGTTCTTTGATCAATCAATTGGTTCTTATTGAAAGAAACCCGAACGTGATCTTGACCATTTTCTTTGTTTGGATCTGGATTTGTCCAACTTGCTGGCCATGTAACGCTGGTACTTTTGTTTGGCTTTCTCTTCCGAGTTTCGAAGTTTTTGCGTGAATTTTCGGCCATTTCCATTTGGATCAAAACGATTGGTATGAAGCTCGGTCTCTTTCTTGGTACGTTGTTTTCCGCTACGGCCAGAGAACATGTATTTATCATATCCAAACATATAGTAATCGAATTGATCTTCAATGTATGTGTTCGACATGGTCTTCTTCTGTTGATCCATAGAAATCCAAGGGAAATTGCTTGACGATTTAAGGCTTTTAAGGCTTATAGGCTTTTCCTTCGAGCTTAGATCTTCAACATCAATGCTTGTGATTTTTTCACTCAATGTTCAAGCTGGTTATATACCAGAAAACGATCGGTCAAGGGCCTGATGTTTGACTAAAGGTTTAAGATATAATCATCAAAATGGTTAAGGACTAAGATTTGAAATTTGAAACCTGTACAGTTCATGATCCTATCAATAGATGGCGTACAAGCACATTTGTATGAAAACATTGGAAAGAAATTTAAACCAAAACATTACAAAACACCATGATTTTTCGTGTATTACATCAGTTGATCAAAACCAAATTCTTGGTAAACAATCGCTTTAAATCCACTGGTCATACGGTAAGATTTATATAACCATTATAGGTTAATGTTGACATGTTTGTTGTTGTTTGCTGTGGTTGTTGTTGACAAATATAGTACAAAGGCAAAATCAAAACACCATCAACGGAATTGGCCTTACAACATTATGATAATTTTTATTCAAAAGTCTACGAAACCCGATGGCAATCCATAAGGCTTGGTCTGTTGTCACCGAAAAAATACATGGCGATCGTGAATAATTTTGTGGATTCAGAATCGGTAGAAATCCAGCTACGGCAATGTGGTGCCAGCAATCTTCGCCATGTCTACCAGAAGAATCTGAAGAAAATTGCTAAACATTTACAACAAAAAAACTATTTAGCTGGTTCTGGTGGAGCACCATCATCAAACGATGGCACCGACAACGGTTTGTGATTCTTCGATGAATAGAATTCTAATAATGGTTTCAATTAATAGGCCCAAAATCATTGCCGGTAGATGATCTAGAGTTGCAAACAGAATCCGAAACTGAAACATTAGAACGTTTTTTCACCGATTTCAATGAGGAGATGGATAATTTGATTGAAAACCGTGCTTCAATGGATATTGATTTGAATGATTTTGTGCCGGTTAGCGAACTAAAGTATCGCGAAAATATTGCCAACGAAAATGAGAAAAATTATTATCATTTTTACGAAATGGATCATGAAATATCGGTGACCTGGATACAGGAATCATCATTGAACATATCACCATTCTTGAATCTGTACATGTTCGATAGGAATGATTTCACTATGTTTCAGCCGGCCGAAATATGTTCAACAAATATGTTCAATTATTATTTGATTGATGGTGCATCAACATTACCAGTATTGGCAATGGACATACAAGACGGTGATCATGTTGCGGATTTTTGTTCAGCACCCGGTGGCAAATCCTTGCTAATGTGTTTGATGTTGAGAAAAGATGTGAAATTATTTTTAAATGATGTTTCAAAATCAAGATATGAACGTCTTCGTAATGTGTTCAATTCATTCATACCGAAAAGCTATCAAACCAACATACAATTCAGTAATGAAGATGTGCTAAAACTGAAAAAATATGAACAGTTCGATAAGATTCTGGTGGATGTACCATGCACAAATGATCGCCACTCACTGTACTGTGTCGATAATAATATATTCTCAACGAAACGATTACCGGAAAGGATCAATATACCGCAAAAACAAATGAACATATTGATTGAAGCGATGATGTCGGTCAAAATCGGTGGCACAATTGTCTATTCCACCTGTAGTCTATCGCCGATCCAAAACGATGGTGTTGTACATATGGCATTGAAACAAATCCAACAAACCAGCGATATGGATTTTTCTCCAATAGATCTGAAACAAGCACTTAGACCATTGAAACATGTTTTTAAAATTGAATCAGATTTCAAATATGGTGTACAAATTTTGCCTAATATTTCCTGTAATTTTGGACCAATGTACTTTTGTAAATTGATTAGAAACAATTGAATTTGTTGTGGAAATTAAAACAAATTGTACTTACCAAATGAATCAATAATATCAATGAATATTCAAACAAACGAACATATTGGTTGTATCAATAAATGCTGTTGGTGATGTCAAAATCGATGAAACTGTTAATCGTTTGTTGTTAATCGTACCGGTAACTGTTATTCCACCTGTTGTTTATGGTCAATCCCGAATGATGATGATATAGATCGCAAAGAACCAATCCATCAAAAGAATGGATATTTGGATATTTCTATATGGATATGGTTATAGATCTTAGACAAGCACTTAGATCATTGAAACTTGTTTGATTGGAAATAGAATCAGATTTTAAATATGGTGCACAAATTTGACCACACATTTCTGGCACAATTTCGGGCTGGACCAATGTACTTTTGTTAATTGATCAGAAACAATTGAATTTGTTGTTGAATTTTCGATCGAAATCGGAACAAATTGTGCTGGAACAATGAATTAATAATATCTATGGACATTCAAACAAACGAACATATGGGTTGTATCAATAAATTCTGTCGGTGATGTCAAAATCTATGAAACTGTTAATCGTGTCGGTAACTGTTATTCCACCTATTGTTTATGCTCGATCCAGAACGAACGATCCAACAAAAGAACGATTTGGATTTCTCTAAATGGATATGGATATAGATCTTGAACAAGCAATTAGATCATTGAAACTTGTTCGATTGAAAATTGAATCAAGATGTACGTGAATATGGTGTACAAATTTGACCACACATTCCTTGCACAATGTCCGGCTGGACCAATGTACTTTTATGAATTGATCAAAAACAACAGATTTCTTTTTACTTCAAAAAATTTTTAATAAAAAAATGTGTTGTGATCGGAAATAAAAATCATTGATTATTATTTTGATCCTGATACTCTTCCAACTCGACAACCTCATAGATAATTTCCTCTTCCCAATGGGCTGAGAACGGATCATTATATTCAAGGAACAACAGAATGCGTTGCCAACGCCATAGCCACACACCCAAACGTACCAGGAAATCTTCCGGGTCCAGTCCATGATCTGGACAACCAAAAATTATTTCTGTTTCATAAGTAATTATTTGATCGTTTAGTCGATTAAAATTTGCTAAGTATTCTTCGCGGGTACGATTCCGATTATACATGTCTTCGTAAAGACGCGTTAATCTATTACGTAAACTTCTGCGATGTCGTATCAAAAAGCGACGGTAAACTAAGGCCATATCGTCCGACATTTTGGTATTGTTGTTGTTTATGCTGTTGTTGATGAAATTCAAATGAATTATCAGGCAACTTGTTACCCGCTCGTCTGTGGAAAAAGGCTAACCGACAATGAGTTTTTCAGCGCCATCTGGGGACAATGATTATCCCTTCAATTGTTAACTATTCGCGCCGCTCAAAACAGCTTAAATTTCGATAGATCAATGCCAATTGGTTGATTAACTAAATGATGGGAGGAGTTTGGAGAGACACAGGACGATTTGATTGGTGGAAATTTGATGCCAACTATAATAATAATTAATCTAATCGATTAGAAACAATTGAATTTGTTGTGGAAATTAAAACAAATTGTACTGGAACAATGAATCAATAATATCAATGAATATTCAAACAAACGAACATATTGATTGTATCAATAAATGCTGCCGGTGATGTAAAAGTCGATGAAACCGTAAATCGTGTCGGTAACTGTTATTCCACCTGTTGTTTATGCTCGATCCAGAACGAACGATCCAACAAAAGAACGATTTGGATTTCTCTAAATGGATATGGATATAGATCTTGAACAAGCAATTAGATCATTGAAACTTGTTC